>PXOB01000093.1:0-95708 GCA_003012115.1 Trichothecium sympodiale | reverse complement strand
TATTTTTTTTTTTTCCCCCCCCCCCCCCCCCCCCCCCTCTCTCTCTCCTTGCCTGCGAGGAAGAAGAAGAAGAAGCTCTAGCTGACATGCCTAACCCCTCCAGGTCCTCATCGCAAACAATGGTATTGCTGCCGTCAAGGAGATTCGATCAGTACGGAAATGGGCCTACGAGACCTTCGGCGACGAGCGGGCCATTCACTTCACCGTCATGGCTACACCCGACGATTTGCGAGCCAATGCAGACTACATCCGCATGGCAGACCACTATGTTGAGGTCCCTGGCGGCACCAACAATCACAACTACGCCAACGTCGAGTTGATTGTGGATGTGGCAGAGCGCATGGGCGTCCACGCCGTCTGGGCAGGCTGGGGTCATGCTTCAGAAAACCCCAAGCTGCCAGAATCGCTTGCTGCCTCGCACAAGAAGATTGTCTTCATTGGGCCCCCCGGGTCGGCTATGCGATCACTCGGTGACAAGATCTCGTCTACAATTGTTGCCCAGCACGCCAATGTGCCCTGTATCCCGTGGTCTGGGTCAGGCGTTAGCGACGTCGAGATCGACGACAACGACATCGTCACAGTTTCCGATGAGACCTACGCCAAGGGCTGTGTAACGTCATGGCAGGAGGGTCTGGAGAAGGCCAAGGAAATCGGGTTCCCAGTCATGATCAAGGCCTCCGAGGGTGGTGGTGGCAAGGGTATCCGAAAGGCCCTTTCGGAGGACGGCTTCGAAGATCTCTACAAGGCTGCTGCAAGCGAAATTCCTGGTTCTCCCATCTTCATCATGAAGCTTGCTGGCAACGCTAGGCATCTGGAGGTCCAGCTCCTTGCTGATCAGTACGGCAATAACATTTCCCTCTTCGGCAGAGATTGCTCTGTTCAGCGACGTCATCAGAAGATTATTGAGGAGGCTCCCGTGACGATTGCTAAGCCGGACACTTTCAAGGCCATGGAGGATGCTGCTGTTCGTCTTGGCAAGCTTGTCGGCTACGTTTCTGCCGGAACCGTTGAGTACCTGTACTCTCACTCCGACGACAAGTTCTACTTCCTGGAACTGAACCCTCGTCTGCAGGTCGAGCATCCCACGACCGAGATGGTCAGCGGCGTCAACTTGCCCGCTGCCCAGCTGCAGATTGCCATGGGTCTGCCTCTCCACCGCATTCGCGACATCAGATTGCTCTATGGCGTCGACCCCAAGCTGCCCAATGAGATCGACTTTGATTTCAGTCAGGAGGGCACTGCACACGCTCTGCGTCGCCCGATGCCAAAGGGTCACTGCACTGCTTGCCGTATCACGTCCGAGGACCCTGGAGAGGGTTTCAAGCCTTCCGGTGGTACTATGCACGAGCTGAACTTCAGGAGTAGCTCCAACGTCTGGGGTTACTTCTCTGTGAGTTCGCAGAGTTCTATTCACAGTTTCGCTGATAGTCAGTTTGGTCACATCTTCGCCTACGGTGAGAGCCGTTCGGCGTCTCGAAAACATATGGTCATTGCTCTCAAGGAGCTGAGCATTCGTGGTGACTTCAAGACTACTGTCGAGTACCTCATCAAGCTTCTGGAGACTGAGGACTTTGAGGCCAACACCATCTCCACTGGCTGGCTTGATGAGCTCATCTCTAAGCGCCTCACTGCTGAGAGACCCGATACCATGCTTGCGGTAGTTTGCGGTGCTGTCACCAAGGCGCATATTGCCAGCGAGGCTTGCTTGGCTGAGTATCGCACGGGTCTTGAGAAGGGTCAAGTACCCCCCAGCCAGCTCCTCAAGACGGTCTTCACCATCGACTTCATCTACGACGGATACAGGTACAAATTCACCGCTACTCGTGCTAGCGCAGACAGCTATCACTTGTTCATCAATGGCTCAAAGACCTCTGTCGGTGTTCGTGCTTTGGCTGATGGTGGCCTGCTCATCTTGCTCGACGGCCGCAGTCACAACGTCTACTGGGCTGATGAGGTTGGTGCTGTGCGTCTGTCTGTGGATTCCAAGACCTGCTTGCTTGAGCAGGAGAACGACCCTACGCAGCTCCGCACGCCCAGTCCCGGAAAGTTGGTCAAGTACTCTGTCGAGAACGGTGGTCACGTTAAGGCTGGCCAAACCTTTGCCGAGGTCGAGGTCATGAAGATGCACATGCCCTTGGTTGCTCAGGAGGACGGTATTGTGCAGATCATCAAGCAGCCCGGTACTGTCCTTGAAGCTGGCGATATCCTTGGTATCTTGGCCCTGGATGACCCTAGCCGTGTCAAGCAGGCTCAGCCCTTCGTCGGCAAGTTGCCTGAGTATGGTGACCCGGTTATTCTCGGCAACAAGCCTGCTCAGCGCTTCTCTCTGCTGTATAGCACTCTCTTCAACATTCTTCAGGGTTACGACAACTCCGTTATTATGAAGCCCACCCTCAAAGAGCTTATCGAGGTTCTTCGCGAACCTGATCTGCCTTACAGTGAGTGGAACGCGCAGTTCTCTGCCCTTCACGCCCGTATGCCACAGAAACTTGATGCTGCCTTCACTGCGTGCGTTGAGCGGGCCAAGAGCCGTAACAGCGAATTTCCTTCGAAGCAGCTCAGCAAGACTTTCTCCAAGTTCCTTGAGGATAACGTGGCCCCGGGCGATGCCGAGGCTCTCCGCCTTACCCTTGCTCCTCTCACTGATGTGATTGATAAGTACGTCGATGGCCAGAAGGTCAACGAGCTCAACGTCATCAAGAGCCTACTTGAGGAGTTCCTGGAAGTCGAGAAGCTCTTTGTCAATCAGCCACAGAAGGAGACCGTTGTCCTCAGATTGCGTGACCAGAATAAGGATAACATCTCGAAGGTTGTCCAGACCGTCCTGTCGCACAGCCGTGTTAGCGCCAAGAGCTCCCTTATCCTGGCCATCCTCGACGAATACCAGCCTAACAAGCCCGGCGTGGGCAATCTAGGCAAGCACCTGCGAGAAACCCTTCATAAACTGACCGAGCTACAGTCATCTCGCCCTACTGCCAAGGTCTCCCTCAAGGCCCGCGAGATGATCATTCAGAGCTCGCTTCCATCTCTGGAGGAGCGTACTTCTCAGCTCGAGCACATCCTGCGATCTTCTGTCATTGAGTCGCGGTATGGTGAGTCTGGTTGGGACCACCGCGAGCCCAATCTTGACGTTATCAAGGAGGTTGTTGACTCCAAGTACACCGTTTTTGACGTTCTTACCCTCTTCTTCGCTCACGAGGACCCTTGGGTGTCCCTGGCATCTCTCGAGGTGTACATTCGCCGCGCTTACCGTGCTTATGTGCTGAAGAGCGTTGAGTACCACTCTGATGAGAACGACTCCCCTCAGTTTATCTCGTGGGACTTCAACCTCCGCAAGATTGGCCAGTCCGAGTTTGGCCTTCCTCTCCAGTCTGCTGCACCTTCTACCCCCCAGACCCCGACTGGTGAAGGCACTCTTGGCCGCATCAACTCTATCAGTGACATGTCCTATGTAACTTCCAGGATGGAGGACGAGACTCCTCGCAAGGGTGTCATTGTTCCTTGCAAGTACCTCGAAGACGCCGAGGAGATGCTGCAGAAGGCTCTTGATGTCCTCTCAGACCAAAGACAGAGGGCCCAGGGTTCCACCCTTTCCATCGATTTGAGCCGACCCCGCAGGGTTGCGGCCTTGCAAAGAGCTCGTACCGAAGAACTCTCTGCCGTCATCAATGTGGCTGTTCGCGATGTTGAGACAAACAGTGATCAGGAAGCCCTGGCGCGTATTGTTCCTATCGTTGAGCAGTTCAAGGAGGAGCTTCTCGCTCGCTCCGTCCGCCGCCTGAGCTTCATCTGTGGTTTCAGTGAAGGTGGCTACCCCAGATACTACACCTTCCGTGGCCCTACGTATGAGGAGGATGACAGCATCCGTCACATCGAGCCCGCGCTTGCTTTCCAGCTGGAGCTCGGACGTCTTTCCAAGTTCAAGATCAAGCCGGTCTTCACGGAGAACAAGAATATCCACGTTTACGAGGGTATTGGCAAGGCTAACGACGCTGACAAACGTTACTTCACTCGCGCTGTCATTCGCCCTGGCCGCCTCCGTGATGAGATCCCTACAGCTGAGTATCTTACCTCGGAAGCCGACCGTGTTGTCAACGACATCTTCGATGCTCTGGAGATTATTGGAAACAACAGCTCTGACTTGAACCACGTCTTCATCAACTTCACCCCTGTCTTCCAGCTCCACCCTCGTGATGTCGAGGAGAGCTTGCAGGGTTTCCTGGATCGCTTTGGCGCCCGTGGTTGGAGACTTCGTGTTGCCCAGGTCGAGATCCGCATCATCTGCACTGATCCCCAGACTGGCACTCCCTACCCTCTGCGCGTGCTCATCACAAACACTTCTGGATATGTCGTTGATGTTGACCTGTATGCTGAGCGCAAGTCTGAGAAGGGTGACTGGGTTTTCCAGAGCATCGGTGGCACCAAAGAGAAGGGCCCCATGCATCTCCTGTCCGTCAATACTCCTTATGCTACCAAGAACTGGTTGCAGCCTAAGCGTTACAAGGCTCACCTCATGGGAACCCAATATGTGTACGACTTCCCCGAGCTCTTCCGTCAGGCCATCCAGAACAGTTGGACCAAGGCTCTCAAGTATCAGCCTGCTCTGGCTAGCTCTCAACCCAAGACTGGCGACTGCTTGGCTCACACCGAGCTTGTGCTTGACGATAAGGATGGCCTTGAGGAAGTTAATCGTGAGCCTGGCACCAACACTTGCGGTATGGTTGGTTGGATTTTCAAGGCCCGCACTCCTGAGTACCCCAACGGCCGTCGCTTCATTGTTGTTGCCAACGACATCACCTACAAAATTGGCTCTTTCGGGCCCAAGGAGGATGATTTCTTCCACAAGTGCACCCAGCTCGCTCGCAGGCTAGGTATCCCGCGTATCTACCTGTCTGCCAACTCTGGTGCTCGTCTGGGTCTGGCCGAGGAGCTCATGCCTTACTTCAAGGTGGCTTGGAACGACGCTACAAAGCACGACGGCGGCTTCCGCTACCTGTACCTTGACGATGAGGCGAAGAGCCGCTTCAGCGATGAAGTCATCACGGAAGAGGTTACCGAGGATGGCGAGAAGAGGCACAAGATCGTCACCGTCGTTGGTCGCGAGGACGGTCTTGGTGTTGAGTGTCTGAGAGGTTCCGGTCTCATTGCTGGTGCCACGAGCCGAGCCTATAACGACATCTTCACCATTACTCTGGTCACCTGCCGATCCGTCGGTATCGGTGCCTACCTGGTGCGTCTCGGTCAGCGTGTTGTTCAGATTGAAGGTCAGCCTATCATCCTGACCGGCGCTCCCGCCCTGAACAGCCTGCTGGGTCGCGAGGTTTACACCTCTAACCTGCAGCTTGGTGGTACTCAGATCATGTATCGTAACGGTGTGTCTCACATGACTGCCAACGATGACTTTGCCGGTGTCTCCAAGATTGTCGAGTGGATGTCCTTTGTTCCTGAGAAGCGTGGCATCCCCGTGCCTCTCAGCCCCAGCGTTGACGAGTGGGACCGCGACGTCACCTTTATGCCCGTTCAGAAGCAGCCTTTTGACGTGAGGTGGATGATTGGCGGCAAGACTGAGGACGACGGCACGTTCCTGGGTGGCCTCTTCGACAAGGACTCGTTCGTTGAGGCCTTGGGCGGATGGGCCCAGACTGTTGTAGTTGGCCGTGCTCGTCTCGGTGGAATCCCCATGGGTGTCATTGCTGTTGAGACCCGCTCCGTTGAGAACACGATTCCCGCTGACCCTGCCAACCCTGATTCTACCGAACAAGTCGGTACCGAAGCCGGTGGTGTCTGGTACCCCAACTCTGCCTTCAAGACTGCCCAGGCCATCAACGACTTCAACAATGGCGAGCAGCTGCCGCTAATGATCCTAGCCAACTGGCGTGGTTTCTCCGGTGGCCAGCGCGACATGTACAACGAGGTGCTCAAGTACGGTTCGTTCATCGTCGACGCACTCGTCAAGTATGAGCAGCCCATCTTTGTCTACATTCCTCCGTTTGGCGAGCTTCGTGGCGGTTCTTGGGTCGTCGTCGATCCCACCATCAACCCTGATGTTATGGAGATGTACGCCGACACTGAGGCCCGTGGTGGTGTCCTCGAGCCCGAGGGTATCACTGGTATCAAGTACCGTCGCGACAAACAAATCGCGACCATGGAGCGTCTGGATCCTACCTATGCCAGTCTCAAGAAGGAGCTGGAGAACGAAGAGCTCTCTGCCGAGACGCTTGCCGACATCAAGCAGAAGATTGACGCCCGCGAGAAGCAGATGCTCCCCATCTACGCGCAGATTGCCGTCCAGTTTGCCGACCTTCACGACCGCTCCGGCCGCATGAAGGCCAAGGGTGTCATCCGTGACCAGCTTGAATGGTCCAACGCTCGCCGCTTCTTCTACTGGCGTCTGCGCCGCCGGTTGAACGAGGAGTACGTGCTGAAGGCCATGGCCTCATCACCGCTCGCCAAGGAAGGCCAGAGCACAAGCGAGCACCGCAAGCACAACCTGCACCTGCTTCAGAGCTGGTCTGGAATTGAGGACTTCCAGACCAACGACCGACGCGTGTCACGGTGGTACGAGGAGGAGCGTGATACAATCACGGAGAAGGTCAAGGCAATGCGCGCGGACAAGCTGGCCAGCGAGCTGGCCGCCCTGGTGCGCGGTAACCAAAAGGCCGGCTGGAAGGGTGTCCGCGAGGTGCTCAGAGTCATGCCCGTTGAGGAGCGGGACGAGATTCTGGAATGGCTCAAGGACTAAATTTCGCCGACAGGCCAGGGCGCAAGTATATGTTATTCCTTGTTTGGCAGTGTTTTTGATGAGCCCCTACATGTTGGATCTACCTAGACTATATTTACTGTTTGCACGGTGGACGAGGTACGACGTATGAGCGGCGTTTGGGGTTGTATTTTAGAAAGTACATTAATAGATTACTTTTGGTTTGCATGCTTGAAGGTCTATGGGACATGGTGATGTGGCCTCGTCTGTTCTTTCTATGGTAAATATGTGACTATATGTACTCGTCGATGCTCGTTAAATCGTGCCTAGGCCGTCTGTTTAGGTATCATATTCCAAGCTGCGTTTGTGTCTATTCGCATTCCCATGGCGGTTTCTTTCGATAATGTACAGTCTACTCCTACCAGAATCTTCCCATTGGCAACCTTTCCTTGCCGATCCGCGATAATTGTACAGCATTTGTCCCCTCTTTTGAAACCTCCTTGTCCTCCTCCTTCAAAACCTCTCCCTCTCTCCCCCCACCCGACCATTTTACTCAGGCACGCTCGTCCGGATCTGCACGCCGTGCCACTCCTTGACCTTGTCGCCCAGCGCCTTGGTGACGAGCCTTTGCTGCTTGAGCAGCGATAGGCCCTTGAAGCGGGGGCTGGCGATGTCGATGGCGTACATGGAGCCGCAGCCGCCCGAGACGTCGCGGACGAGGAGGGAGGCTGTGGGGGCGAGGGAGGGGTTGGAGGAGAGGGAGGAGGCGATGGAGGCTTCGGCTTCGGTCATGGAGGGGGGTTCGTCGGAGAAGGGGCGAGCGAAGAAGGGTGGTTGTCGGGGTGTGGAGAAGCTGTTGTTGTAGATGTTGTTGTTGAGGAGGAGGGTTGGGCGCAGCAAGGTTGCGCGGCGGATTGACGGGCGGAGCATCTCTTTTTTTATATATGCAATTTTTTTTATAATTCTTTGTCCCTCCTGTGGCGATTGGTATCTTGTGTTATGTGGGTGTCGGTGGTGAGAGGTTGTTGGGGGTCGTTGGGCAGATGAGGGAGGATAAATTATTTTTATTTATGGTTTTTTTGCTGAAGCTGTTGGCGATGTCGGTTCTGGGCTTGCGGCTGGCGGTTTTTAGTAATTCATGTTTTTGAGCTTGGTAATTGGCGGCATGGGGACTCGGATGGGGAACCGAACATCTGCCGGCTGGCCGGTGTCGGGAAGGTGGTAATAGGTACTACTCTACTCCGTAGGTACGGGACAGAGAACGGACGAACAGCCGCACCACCACCCCCATGCAAGCTGGATGCAATAGTGATCTGCTGTTATTGATGCAAAGAGGGGACTGACTGACTGCTTTGTGTTCAAGATGCGGAGTTGTTGATGTCGACAATACCACAGCAGAGGATTCTACAATTTGACTTGTATCCCGGTTTTTTTTTTTTTTTTTTTCATCTCATTTCATGTTTTGGAAGTTTTTTTTGCATCTGTTTTTCTTTTTCTTGTTCTAGTCTCAAATTTGCTTGGAATTCACATCGCCATCGGTCAAAGCTGGACCCTGCTCTCTTTCCCCGGGGCAGCTTTAAGATTATCTCAGTTTGAGCTCTTTGCATCGTGCGGTTGAAAGCTCTTTGGGTCGTGGAACGGGAATAGGTGACGGTGACTTATTCTTGGCGAGTGGATTGAAAGGGCGAGACAGCATGTCTCGGATATGTATTTTTATAGCCATGATTGGGATTCATGATCATGAAATTGTCTGCGATTCAAAAGACGGCAAACTGCGCTCCTCATCTCGCCTTTTTCTCACCCACTTACCGCCGGGAGCTTCTGCAGAGGTTAGGGAACAGGGGGGTTAAGAACTTGTCCACTGGGCGGGCCGCTATTGGCGCTAGGTAGAAGGATTGGGGACGTGATCGACGGACGGGGGGAGGAGCTACGGAGTTCAACTGTAGACGGGCGGTAATGATGGACTCTTTCTTCGTCGTCGTTCTACAAGTAGACATGGCAGCACAGCGAATGTGTTTCCGTGGATTCGTATAGCTTCGCATTAGCTCTGCAATGAATCTGCGAGGCTGATCTGCATATGTCACTTATTTTTTTTTTTCCACGAAAGAGAAAAGAAAGATGTCGGACAGCACAACGGTTGCTAGCTGCAGCTGTCACAAGTTTGATCACCTGCCTTCCTCTGAAATGCCAGTCGCACACCTTCTCTTCTTCCCTATTTGTAAACAAGTATGTTGAAGTGGAGAGCAGAAAAGCAGTCAAAGGAAAAAGGCCTGCCAACGGCATATAATGTGTCCTGAATTGTTTTGTTAACGTTGCAGTGCAGGGCCTTGGCACACCCTCTCTGATGCACTGATTCGAAAAGAAAAGATAAAGAGATAGAGGGAGAGGAAAATCTGATGAATGGAATATTTTTCCGCAAGGCTTTTATGGTTCTGTTGGGTGGTGGTGGTGGTTATTGGGTGTGGATGTGGGGGAAGTCGGAGATGATTGCTGGGGTTGGTTTGGTTATTCTGGCTGGCGGCCGAATGTCGTCGGAGAGGGGTCACTCTAGATAATGGTGATCGAAAGAATGAAGCAAAAAATTAAAAAAGAGAAGATTTATCAAAAGGTGCTGAGTTGAGGTAATAACAAACCAAAAAAAATAGGTATGAAGCTATATCTAGCCATGTGGGCGACCCGTCCCGAGAGCAACTCCATTAGACCGCCGTCTACGGAGTTACCTTTTGTCTCAAATCCATCAAGCTTTCGTGTTCACCGGCTGATTTAAATGTACGCGTAGTGAGAGCCAAGCCGCACAACGGCCAACGTCTTTCAGTCCTTCTTCTTTCTATTGGTCCCCCAAGTGCATAATCGCCGACCCGATATATTCAACTCGGTAGAGACATGGGGGTAGGAGCGGCTCGCGCAGTGGGAGCGGCTCGCACAGTGGGAACCCATCTAGAGGAAGGCGCGAGCCGGCATATTGCTTGGCCTCGGTAGATTACGATCCCAGCCAATTAGCATCCCCCCAAGTTGATCAGGGGTGGGCAGCTTTAGGTAAAGAGCGCTGCGTTATTCGCGGGCCCGGAGCCAGCTGAAGAGCGCGGTCTTGGCTCGGGCCCTCCTCTTCTACCCACTTGTCATTTTGCATGCACATACATGACATGTTCGTCCGTGGATGGTAAATAAAAAAGAAAGGTAGTTTTTTTTGAATGGGATAACGGTGGGAAGATGTCTTGCCCCCGGGGGCCGGGAGGGGGTGAGAAGAAGAAGACTCTTTTCCTCTCTCTCTTTCTCTCTTCTATTTTTTATTTTCAGTCCTTTTTTCTTTTTCAGCCTCGTCGTCGTTCATCTTTTTGGTCCCGAGACTTGGCTTGCTCGCGTAGGCGGTGTTGCGAGAGTGCATCCCCTTCCCAGACATGGACATGTTACGGAGGTTCCTCAACAGCCATGTGCTCCAAGGCGGTGGCCATCAAGGCGGCCATCATAATGACGGTCGTGATCCGGAGCATGGCTACACGGCGCCAAATGCGGACAACGGCAACGGCAACGGCAATGGCAGCACGACAGGCATCCCCCCCTCGCAGCGGACGCTGACGGTCAAGACGATTGACCAAAACGCCCTCATCCCTCACGAAGACAAGCTCCTGGTATTCCGAACGCTGACGGGCATCGACACGGTCCCCATCGTGACGACCCCCGGCCACGAGGTCCGCAGCGCGCCCAACCTCGGCATCTACCGACGCATCGTCACCAACGAGCTCTCGGCCAAGACGACGTACCGCCGGCTCAACCTCGTCTCCAAGCTCATCTACTGCCTCCAAATCGTCATCGGCGCCGCCCTGACGGCCCTGAGCGCCTCCCGCGGCTCCTACCGCGCCCTCACCGGCCTCTCCGTCCTCAACACCATCCTCGCCGGCCTCATCACCTACTTCAAGGCATCGGACGTGCCAGACCGATACAAGCACGACCGCGCCGAGTGGCGCAAGATACGCGAGTACATTGAGCAGAGGGAGCGGGAGCTGTGCCTCGCCAGCAACAACCTAGACGTCTACCACGAGATCCGCGTCGTCGAGGACATGTACCGTCGTATAAAGTCTGGCATCGAGGCCAAGGGTAACTCGCAGAGCAACACGATAGACGAGAAGACGCTCGTGCCGTCATCGCCGCCGCCGCCGTCGCAGCTCCATCACCAGCAGCCGAGGAGGGACTCATCGTTCAACTACAGCGGAGGCCGCATGATGAGCAGCACCCGGAGCGACCTCGACGGCATCAGGTCCAGGGTCGAGGACCTCGGCGGCATCACCGAGAGCCATGTCGGTAGATTTGATCAGGAAGGCGGCCGGGTCAGGGGTGACGTCGAGGGGACGACGGCCCATCACAATGCTCACAATCGCAACAACAGCCACGACAACGACAATGACGATAATAATGATGGATATTGCAAGACGTGCAAGAGGCCTGTCGGCGGTGCAAATGTTCAGCAAGGGCGAGAAGAAAAATGAAAATACAGCGACGGCGGTAACATATAAGGACTACATGAGGAATTTATGAAAAAATTGGGAAGCAAGCAAACATGTTCTATCTATGGAAGGAAGCAAACAAGGGAGCAATTTGATATCACGGATCTAGGAATGACTAATCATCAACGTAATGACTGCAACAGAAATCTCTCTGTCCTCTACTTGCTATAAATGTGCAACAGTATCTTTGCGCATATTATTCAATATCTTTTATTTCGTTGTTCAAATATAGGCGCAAACAGATGTATATCTGGATATATACCTGGATATATATCTGGATATATATCTAGATATTTCCCTGAATATATATCTGCTGGATTGAAATAGATATACGTGTTACTGTACCGCCAAAATAGAGTGCACATCAAAATAAAAACATCTTATTTGTTAGAGACTTTTTTCTTTTCTTAAAAAAAGGCGTTTCACCAGGCGAGAGTTCTCGACAGACACTGATAGCTGCAACACCCTCGACGGTTGCCGGATAATAGAAATAATATTAGGCTGAGACCTAATAGTCGGCCTAGACTCTTTTCGCGAACACTTCATCTCTTCTACTCCTTAACCCACCACCCCCAATATGAGCAATCATACCCAACAGCAAATCAACATATCTCCCTAGACAGGCAATACGCAAGGGTCTCTGGATCCTTTTCGCCGAACTCGACATCTAGTTCGTTCATAATGCGAGCGAGTGTTTCGTCTGCCAATGGTAATTTAGTAAGATTTCGAGCTGACTATAATGTCTTGCAAGTAAAACCACTTACGATCAAGAGCCTGAAGTTCCAATAGGGTAGTTGGGAACCCCTTGATGAGAGTGCCGATTTTGACATTCCTAAGAGGTTCAAGTAGAGAATCTGCATTTCGAAAAGTTGCTATTTGATTTCTCATCTTGGCCTGCATATTCCACTCCCTAAGTAGTCGGTGTAAGTTGGCAAGCTGTTTTCGGTATTAGATGGAATATGTTCAATGAGAGGCACTCACTGGTTGATGAGCTTGACTTGGTCAAGCTTGTTTACCATGGCCTGATAGTCCAAGTGATTAATTCGCTCGGCGTATTGATATTGGTCGATGGTCTCATGAAGGCGATTGTTCATCCCTTCTTGGCGATTTGCCATGCGGTCGAGTTTGTTGTCGATGTGGTGGAAATGTAGGTTGATGAGTTTGAAGTTGTTGTCGACACCTTGGCGCCAAGTGTCGAGGTCTTGAAAGCGTTCATTCAGGTAGGATTGCATAGTATCGAGCTTGCCGGTGAGATTATCAACCTTTCCGGCGAGATTATCGATTTTGATAGTGAGATTATCGACCTTGACGCCGACATTTTTGACATATCTGGCCAAAGCCTGGAGATCGACTAGCGTCGCTGGAGCATCTGCTTGATTGTTGTCGGCAGTCATCGTGAAAGATGCGGAGTCCAGACGCCGCGTTAGAGTAGAATATAGTAGAGTAAGGAACGAGCAAGATGATGTTCCGTCAAGTCTTGATGAAAAAACAGTGTGCTTGACGATGTGGTTCGACGACGTGTGTTGTCAAGATGGAGTGTATTGTTTAAGAAGAGGAAACAAGAACAAAACCGGGTTGAGAAAGAGGCGATGTGGCATTTAGAGAGGTGAAAACATCTTCGAGAGTAGGAAGGTGAGACGGGATTATATAGGCAGGCTGAACCATGGTGCTTGTGAGATCTGGCCTAAGGCGGTGGCCACGGCTGACTGTATGAGTCAAATAGAGTGCTTTCTAGCATTTAACTTTGATACAGTAATCATTAGATTCATGGCAACAGCGAAGAGCTATGGCATTTTTCGCACTTGCATAAAATCAGAGAGATTTCTGCGCCATGTTGAGGATATAATCTGAGGAGCAGCTGGTAGCTTGAAGCAGGACATGAAGGTTATTATATATATGGTGATTGATCTAGCAATCTAGAAAGCTAGAGGATTAGTAGAAATCTTAGCAACGTGAGTCATTAGGAGCATACCGCGAGCTTGACGTGTGTTTTTTTTTACTTCAACGGGGAAAAAAGCCTTCCTACGGCTAGGAGTTTAAAGTCGCACCTATGACTGAGCAGTTTATGGTCATGCTGAGGACCATCTCTCCGTCATATCGTGTATCAGTGAATGGTCACCAAATGGTCTACTCAAGGGCGAATAAGGACGACGATGATTGACTACTACGATCTGATTGGGATATCTGAGGGTGTTTTAGTATTATATTCTAAGTAGGATAAGAACTAGAATAATAACCAGGATAATAACTAGGATAATAACCAAGATAATAACCAAGATAATAACCAAGATTATAATTAGGATAATAATTAGGATAATAATTAGGATAATAAGTAGAATAATAATTAAGATAATGATTAAGATAATAATTAAGATAATGATTAAGATAATGATTAAGATAATAATTAAGATAATAATTAAGATAATAATTAAGTTAATAATTAAGACAATAATAATAATTAAAAAGAGTTAAAATAATAAGTAGGATAATAAGTATAATAATAAGTAAGATAAGAACTAGAATAATAACTAGAATAATAACTAGAATAATAACTCTAATTAGAGTCGTGATGATTGTTCCTTTGAAGTTCCGGAGAACGTCCTGGTATAAAACCTTGATGTAGAGCTTGAGCATTTCTTGATCTCCATCTTCCAGTTGCATCATGGACTTGTTCTTGTCGAGAATGTTGATCAAGTCCGTATAGTCCTCAGTATGGTATTCAAGGTAACGGACCGCATGCGCATGAAGGGATTGGTCCATGTGCTGGCGTCTAGACCTACGTGTAGACGCCAATCTCTCTTGAAGATCCTGTGAGACCTGCTGCATCATATGTGTTGCCAGAAAATGCCTCTTGACGTTGGCATCTTTATTGAAAGTATCATCTGGCAGAGATGGCTGATCGCTGGTTCCTGATTTCATCGCTGCCTTCACCTCTCCTTCCATGGGATAAAGGCGTAGAACCAGAAGGGCATTGGTCAATCCGTGACTCTCAAAAGTATTCTGGAGACGGGATGTAAAAGCTTCTACCCCAGCATTGCTGTTGACCAGATACAGTGTTTTGACCGGCGCCGGCATGGCATTCATGGGTAAACAACTTTTCTCGCAATGACCGAATTGGGAGAATAAAATTAAGCATTCCATCATAAGAGACTTGCCACATCCCGCAACACCGGGGATAAAGGCGATGCGGGCGGGCAAGTTGGAAAGATTCTGGAATGCTGCGATCATGGACGGATTCAGCCTTTGATGAAAAGGGCTGAGGAAATCCGGGCCATCGCCTGCAAGGTACTGACCAGGCCCTGGGATATGTTCGTGGAGATTACTACAGGGAGCAATTCTCGGCATCGGCGACCGGCCACTTGGTACTCTCAAGGGGGTCGACCGTTGTCGGGGGTTCACCGTTGTCGGGGGCTGTGACCTACCCCTTACGCCTCGGGGGTTTTCTGCCTCTTGGTGGAGGAATCCATTCACGTTCAATTGCAGCTCGCTTCTCTTCTAGTAATCGACCTGGATGGACCGGTAATACTAGTGCAGTAAGAGTTTCTTCAACCACTTCGTCTAGTTTAAAGTTAGCAAATATTATTTATTTTCAATCATGGGGATTATACCAGTAATTTGGAGAAGCTCTTACTGTGTACGTGGGAACGCTCGAATACCCAGTGCGGACATCATAGAGTGGGTAAAGTTGTACTCTATCAGAGATAGAAGGGGGTGGAGGAGCGGCGGCGGCGGCGGGAGCGGCGTCGTCGTCGTCCGGGGGGGTGGAGGAAGAAGGAGGAGAGGAGAAGGTGGAGGTAACGGCGGCAGAGGAGAGGTTGGGAGAAGGAAGAGGAAGAGAAGAAGAGAAAGGAGGGGCGGCGGCGGCGGCGGCGACCGCGGGGGGGGGGGGGGGGGGGGGGGGGGGGGGGGGGGGGGGGGGGGGGGGGGGGGGGGGGGGGGGGGGGGGGGGGGGGGTTGGGGGGGAGGGGGGGGGGGGGGGGGGGGGGGGGGGGGGGGGGGGGGGGGGGGGGGGGGGCAGGTAATTCGTACGCCTTAACGCTCTCATCGGATGTTGCTCCGTCGGCGGAAGGGGAATGGTGCAGTGCGTTGGCTGCATGTACTTCGGCCCTGATAGTCCTGTTTGAGTGATCTTTTTTCAAATGTATCGGCTGTGCGTTGCCAGTGCTTGAGACGCGCTGGAAGAAGGCCATGGGATGCTCTTCTTCACTGGGCTTGTCGATGATAGGAATCTTGCCATTTAGTACTGGGGCTTTAAGCTTTTTCGCAGGGAGGTTATTATGCTGGTTATTATGCTGGTTATTGTGCTGGTTATTGTGCTGGTTATTGGGCTGGTTATCGTGCTGGTTATTGGGCTTCCTAGTTATATTTGGAGGGATGTCTCGATCTATTGGCTTCCAGACTAGGCATGTCTGGTATTTTGGTATGGTGGTACTTTTGTAGAGTATGCGTAGCAGTAGATGATGCTCGTATCGAATCTTGGACGCCGACGCACATTCGCCGCGCTCATGGATAGTTTGGCCCTCAAGCTTAAGCCTCGCGACCTCCTTCTCCCAAACACTTCTGTCCTGTGGCAAGTATTTTGGGTGAGACATGTTGACTGAAAGCGACTGCTAAGAAATTGTAGCCAATTCCCGAACTGTGTCGTCGATGTGTCGTTCGGCCTACTAGCTTTTGTCGTGACCTCTGTGTAGATTGGAGTTGGCGCTGTCATCAACATCTGATGTCGCTTCTAGGGCATTAAACCCTTCGTCTATATTTGACCATTGGAGCAGATCCTGACGCTCTCAATGTCACGTCTCGACGAGATGATTTCATTCATCAGGTGTCAGACTGCACTTGAAGTACTTGCCTGCTTAAAACGACGTGTACTCTGTGGAATGCTCGTAGTCTTGTATAGTCGCTGCAACTTTCGAGGCTCTGGCAAACGATGGATAACATGTCGTGCTCTGGAAGGGCAACGTCCGCCTTAGAGAACCGTAATTTGCAACGTTCGCCGTGGTCTGGCAGTGAACCATTATTGTACTCCGGGTCGATGCTGCTGTTCTTCTCGTCCACTACCCAGGGAGCGTAGTAGAGAACTGTCGACAGAGATCAGCATTCATAATACTGATCTTCAAGTTGAAATGGCGACGGCTGAGCTGGTTGAATCGGGAATCAATGTGTGTTATTAGGCGTTGCTCCATTTATGCCTGGGAATCCATCAAACGTTACTCCATTTGCGCCAATTGCTTAAGGATCGGCCCATCAAAAGCAGCTGGGTTGAATCGTGGTAGAATCCTGCCCACAGCTCATTCGTCCTTTAGGTACTTGATGAGTGGATTACCAATCTGTCGTCAAAGGCAGACGAATCCCATGTGCATTTATAGGAAACCCTTCCTGACACCGGGAGCGGGGACAGCTGGCCCAAGGTCAGGCTTGACGAAATGTGGTATCGAAACGCGAGATGATAAACGCCTTGGTGTACTTGTTCGTGTCTTCTGGGTCGGTGTTCTTGACGTTGTTGCATGGCTCGGCTATTATTTTCTGGACGGTGTTTTCCACCTGAATACATCCATAATCGTTAGGAACAGAATGCATTGTTATTCCAACGTCGAGGGAGTCTTTGAAGTGTCGGTCGAGGAAACCTTGCAGTCGAGGATGTGGACGTAATGATAGCTTTGCTATCCATGCTCAGCCAGCTATAGATGGGATGAGACCGATTTATGCCGAGTCCGCCATCTTTGTTGTAAAGATGTTGGCGCTGATCCAATAATCGAGAATTCGCGGCAGATTCCGCAGTCTAGCGAAGAGTGAGTGGCGAAATTTGAGATTTCGGGCAGAAATGCAACTCACATCTGGGCTCTGGTCAACCCATGGTGGCTGTCAAATGAAACGCTGCGCACATGGACAAGGTCAGAGTTGGCTCGAGTCGTAGCCCAGGCTGATCTGTAGATGCAAACCGCTGGGGCTGCGTTGAAGAAGCAGTATGTGTGGAGTAATAAATGCCGAGGCAAGAGAGTTGAGGATTGTTGGTGGATTGTGGAAGAAGGAGGAGGAGGAAAATAGAGGGTGATGCCTTCCTCAGGCAAAAGGGCGATTAGATAATGCCTAATCCTCAGTGATCCCTATTTCCACCACTAGTATTATAATTATTATCTCTATTAGTATTTCAATAAATATTTCGATTTATATTTCGATTTATATCTCTATTATTATTTCTATTATTATAGTCATTATTATGCTGGTTATTATGCTGGTTATTGTGCTTGTTATTGTGCTTGTTATTGTGCTTGCTATTATGCTTGTTATTGTGAAAACCCTTGATGAATCCTAAGGTGATAAAGTAGAATTAGTATTTGCCTATTTCGTAACACGCTCCCATCTAATAAAGCTTCACCAGCCAGTCTTTCAGGCGTATACTAGCCCTTACACGTGTCCGAGCTCTGACTATTTCCTTGCTCAAACCTGGCACCTTTGTCGGGTAACGACAGGGAGACCAGATTCCTATGGATCCATTCATGGCGGAACTGAGGCCATTCGTCGCCAAACAACACGACCCCTTGCGTACGAATTCACCAAGACGGACGACATTGAGCTCAAGGATCTGCCGTGCCTGTCTTCCTGGGGACAATTGACTTGGCCAAAATCTACTTTCTTGATGGTGCTGGTCTGTCGATGGATCCATGGCACCAACAATCGCATAGATGAAGCCAGTACAACGCGCACGCTGTTTGTCTTGTCAACGGTAACTCCTTTTATTCCTTAAAACAGACTAATAAAAGCTTTTACTTAGTTTACTACCAAGGAAATCCCTAACCTTCTTTCTGAGGCTATTCAGTTTCTGTCACCTTGATCCTCTGACTCTTTACACTCTTCTTTGATATTACATGCCAGCATCTTTGCACTTTTCCCCCCACGACGTACATCACGTACCATCATTCGTTGATCAATCTCACCATGTAGATACATGTGCCCTACTCAACTTGTGCCCTAATAGTCTAGCCTTTGGCTACTCGGCCAACGACTATCCTATCAACAAGCTTGTCTTTTTCACTGTGGTCGTCCCAATCACCTATCCATATCCATGCATTATTTAAGAGGAAAACTGGTTATGCTGACTGGTGCAAAGGGGATTGAATGATCATCGAGCCGTGAGCTGCCAAGTACGTAAAGCTCAAAATATGAGTTGCCGTCGCTGCGGACAGACCGGTCATATCAGCGATAACTGCCAACAAGATTCTCTATGCCACAACTATAGTGAGCTCGGCTATGAGAAAGGCGCTTGTCCGAATCGCGAATGCTTCCGCTACGGTGAGATTAACTATATAAATAACGAGTATTCCAAATCATACTATAACAGATACTTGACAACTGGACATAAATCTCGTGTATGCAAACAGCCCCCCGTATGATACGAACAATATGGTAGGCATCATTGCACTAAATCATATGGCAAGTAATCACTACGCCAAAAAAAAAAAAAAAGAAAAAAACAAGCCAAAGTCTAAGAAGTGACTCGAATTCAATAAGATTGGCGTATCGCTTAAGATAGTCAGTCCGGCTTTTGTAACCAATATTTCGCCGATATGCTCAAGTTCTATAATGCCGCTTCTGGCCAAATTATAAACATGAACAATAAAAATAGTAATAAAGGGGGGTTTTCTCGATTTATACTAATAGTTATAAAAGCATTAAAGATACGCGGTATTCAATTTGAAACCAGCCCGGCCTGATAAACTCTTTTTTCAACAGGACTCATCTGCCTCTTACAGCTAGTATTCGCCGACGGAACCAATGGCTCTTTAACTTCTTCCATGATGAGTAATATTGCCGGTGATCCTGCTCAAGGTCTCCTTGGCATACATCTGCGGCAAAGGAAGTCGCTGCCACACACATTAAAAATGTCAATTGGGTTCCTGCATGGCCATTACCGTGGACGGTCTCTAGGCTAAAGAAAATAAAACCTTGCGATGGCCCCTTGCATGAGGCTATCAGGCTGTACAGGAGATATGTAAGAACACGCTCAACAAGTTCCTCGGGATCCCGAGCCTAAACTCTTTAGGCTGCTCGAGCTGCGCCCAACTCCACCAAGGGAACACTTGGGCATATCCTCACCCATGAAAGCTTCTTCTACGTCGTGAATTGCTTCAAGATATAACTAGCCGCCTAAATAATACTCACCGTCCTACATAGCCTCATTTTTCTTCTCTATTACCTAAATGGCAAGCCCGGGGACAAGGGATCTAGATATTAAAATACGAGTAACAAGAGAAGCTAGCGAGGGAAAGAATTATAAAAGGTGGACCAGCTGAGTTTGAAGATTGCTCAGTTTTCTTATTTTTCTTATATTCATCTATTTTGAACAACGGCTGCCCTGCTGTCCGCTTCTAGCGCTTGCGGCTGTTGTACCATGACCATCAAATCCGACGACCCGTCCGCCAAGACCTGCATGTCTCTAATCCTCAAACCGCATTCCATTGGACCCAGCTCGCCGGAACGCAGAAACCTTGTTTGCCAAACAATAACTTGTATTTCATATAATTGTAGCAGATGTACGGCCGGAGAAAGTCAGGCTATGATATAGACAAGAGAAACGCTGCGGGGGATCTAGAGCCGCCAAAAGAAAAAGACAAAGGTATAATGACAAGCAGGGCTCCTCTCACCGCCCACGGGAGATGTGCCTACTTGAGAGGAGAATCTTAGAAAACCAGTAAAAAAAGTGAAATCTTGTTCAAACGCCAGATTCGCCAACCCACCCCAATGTTAAGGATATTTTAGTTCAAACATGAAAAGTGTGAACGGCCTCAAACCTCCAACAATAAACCCGAGCAAGGAGATTGTGCCCATTCATAATCACGTCATTCGCTGGTGCTGTCATCTGCGTTTATTCGTTTGTATCGACACGCTTGTAACGTGCCTCCTCAACGTCGGCGCGAGAAGAGCGTCGGCGGCGCCAGATGTAGAAAATACCGCCGGCAGCGGCGACAATGACGAGAACGCCGCCTCCGCCAATGCCAGCCGATTTGTAGTGGTCGTTGAACTTTTTGGGGGTCTCCTTAATGTCGAGAGATTCTATCTCCGACGACATATAGATGGGCTGGTGAGACCACATGTCGAACACATAGGTCGAGCCAAGGATATTACCCTCGGCATCTACGGCGGCGGCACCTATGTAGCGGGCAGTGGTGTTGGATCCAAGCTCGACTGTTGTCTCGAAACCGGTGCGGTTGACGTGAGAAATGAGGTTCTTGGGATCACGGACTTCACTAGCTGTGTCCGAGGCGAGCTGCACAAATGGTTAGCTTAGAAGCTCTAGACTAAAAGGGAGAATGGGTAAAACTCACCACTGCCCAGGTAGCAATGTCGGTGGCGCCGTTCCACGACAGGTAGACGGTTGCGTTCTGCGTGGTGCCATGAGGCGCATCCATAGCAACAGCAGGAGGCCAGCGAGGACGCCCGACCCATTCGTGCTTCTCCACGCGGTAGGCAAACATGTCGTTCTGGGTCTTACCCCCGATCATACCACGTTGCACATCCATCACGGGAGTACCATCATAGGTGTACTCTACGAAACCGGGCGTGTGGCCCCAAGCGACCATGACGTTGCCGCTGTCCAGAGGCTGAAAGCCACCCATGGCGCCAGCATTCATCTTCTCGGGGTGCCAGTATTCCTTGACCACCTCGACGGTCATGGCAGTGGTGTCGACCTTGACCTGCAAGCCGCGGGTGCTGCAACCCTTCTCTTCGTCACACTCGCCGGTCTGCTCGCCGTGGTTATCGAACATGGTGATGTGGTACTCATCCTGGTAAAATCGAGCATCGTGCTGCCAGCCAAAGCTGGTAGCCTTGCCGTCACTGATGTCCTTGAACTGGTTTTGGTAGCCGCCGAGGACCCAGATAGGGTGGCCATCAGTGCCGTCGACGAGGATAATGGAGCAGAGATGACGGCTGGAAACGAGGTAATTGCCACTGGGAGTCTGCGATGAATTAGTGACCAGCGCGAATGTAATCAATTTGGACGTGTACTGACCTTTTGTACAGAGTTGATGTGGAAAGCGTCAAACCCCGAATCAGGACCAACACCGTAGCCCTCCTCGTACCTGGCCCATGAATCGGCAATGTCGAACCACTTGGAGGCATGCCAGTCAAAGAGAACCTCGTTGGTCGAAGCATCCACCTCTTGAAAGCCACTGTCCATGAGCAATGCATCCTCGGGACCACCCTTGGCAGTGCAGTCGTAGGGAATGTTGAAGTATGTAGTGAAAATGATGGTGTGATCCTCGGTCAGCCTCATCTCGTGCATGTCGGCGAGGGCGCCGTGCAGGCCTTGGGCGGTAACGTTGTATACCATGTTGTAATTCTCATCGTAAACAAGACACCAGCCATTGGCATGGCCACGGGTGTGGTACCCTTGCCAGAACAACATGTAATTCGTGCCGTTGATGTTCTGCACCGACGAGGTGTAGGCATTTTCATACTGCTGATCGGCGTAGACAAGACTCAAATCGCTCGCGTCGAGAATCATGGGCCCTCCCCTCATGTGGCCATAGACGGAGCCGAGAAATATGTAGGGCGCATCGTCGGTCTTGGCACGATCCCAGGAGTTGATCTGGAGGAGGGGCGCAACGATATCCGAGGAACGAAATTTCTGTTGGGGGAAGCCCTCTGCTTCCTCGGCGATTGAATTGAATTCTTCGACATTCATCAAAGGCTTGACGTCTGCCGAGGCGAAACCAACGCCAAGCAGCGTCAAGGCAGCGGATGCTGCGACGGACCAGGTCTTGGCCATCATCATCACCGATGTCCCGAAGGCGGCTCGACGTCGACGGTGTTGGAAGGTGGGTTTGCGACCACAAACGAGGGGGGTAAAAAAAAAAAGTATCGAGACGAAAAGTTAGGTAATTTCGAATTCGAGTACGTGATTCAACCGTCAAAAGCCTTAAACGACTGGACGCATCACAAGAGTGATGTCGAGTTCGATCCGCTACAAGACACGCGTAAGGTGTGTCGCAAGTCAGTGATTCGCTGTCGCAAGATATTGAGGTGTGTATATCGACTCGACGTATTTTTCTTTTTTTCTTCGAGAGGTGAACAAGAAAGAGGAAAGAAAAATAGGTATAATGCGGGAAACAAGGAAATACACGCAAAAAGGTTCAGAGAGAAAAAGGAGCGTGAAGAGGGATAGATGGCAAGAAAAAGAAGGAGGTGGTAGGAGGAATAATTAGTGGTGGTGTATAGACGGAGACATGCGTAAAATGGGAAAGAATTAGAGACAATCGTTAAGGTTACCAAAGGCGGACGAACCAAGGGCCAGGGGAGACCAGGCTCATCAGGCAGGCCAGCAACCACTGAGTTGGACCTATTGCTTCATTCAATGCCCTGTACATACAGAACAAGGCTGGCATTAGGCCCCCTTTTCTTCAAGCTTTCCTTCAACCCCACAAACGACCAGGGGCCCCTGTAGCTGGAACCACAGCGGCGCTGCAGAATAGTGACCTAAAGTTGTCACAGGGCAAGTCGCAAGTCGCTGACGGCTGATGGCTGTTGGCGGGCCATATCGGCTCGTCGGTCGGATCACTCGATGCACCAGTCAAAATTTCAGTGGGCAGCAGAGGGGAAAACAAGGGAAGGAAATGAATAGGGGGTTGCTAATCACTTAATAAATTTAACTTCTCACTTAATGCAAGGGGGCCTATCTAGCGTTAGGGAAAGTTATTATTAAATATATATATATATATTCCCTACTGCTTAATAATATTTATTAGTAGATTAAAGTTATACTATATACCTTTTATATTATAATTATAGTAGCTATACTTACTTACTAACTTATTTAATTTATTAAATAACTTTAATATATATAGCTATAATATATATAGTTATTTTTTTTATATATAATTATTTTCTTTATATATAGCTCCTTCCTTTATATATATATAATTACTATATATATAGCTATAATATATATAGTAATATATATATATAGTTATAATATCTTAAGCTTAATTAAAAGTATATAGTTTTTATTAATTTAATTACTTTATAATAATAAAATAGTTTTTAATAAGAAATATAATTTAATAATTATAAAAAGTAATAATTTATATTATTAAATTTATCTTATATAGTAATTTACTTTCTTACTATAAGTTTTTAATTTAAAATAGCTTAACTTTCTATTTATAGTAATTTTATTAATATTAAAATTAATTTATAAAGGGAACTTATTCTTTTTTAAAAAAAAAACCTTTATAGTTTTATATTATTTAAATAGCTTAATAAATATAATTTAAAGTAATTAAATCTTAAAAGATCTACCTTTATTTTTATAATAAAGCTTAAAAAGAATTATATTTTTATTAATTTATTTAAATTTTATTTAAATTTTATTTTATTTAATAATATTTACTATAGTATTTATTATTATTATTTTATATTAATAAAAATATTTATTTTATAATAATTTAATAAAATATAAATTAAATTATTATAATATATTTTATTTTTTACTTTTAGCTATACTTTATATTATTTTAATATTTTTTTAATTAAGAAATAAAATATTAAAAAATAATTATTTAATTTTAATTATAATTATGTTTTTATTATTTTATAAATTATTAAATTAATTAAAAGCTTTAATATTTATTATAAATATAAGTAATATATAAAGGTTATTAATATAAGCTATTATTATATTTTTAAGCTATTTATTAACTTTTACTTAAGCTAAGTCATTATTAATATATTTAAATAATATATAATTATTAAAATAATTAAAATTAAAGTTATTAAAAGTAATATTTATAAATTTATTAAAATCTTTATTATTAAATATATTTAAAAGGTTTTCTTAAGGCTTAGAAGTAAATACTTATAGTAAGTTATTATATATTTTAATATTAAAAATAGCTTAAGTAGTAGCTTAAAGTTTTTATATATTAAGCTTTAAGAAATTACTTATAAAAGCTATAAAGTTAAAACCTTCTAATATTAATCTTTCTAAATCTATAATAATTATTAAAGCTATTAGTTATAATACTATTATAGCATTTATAGCTTTTTACTTTTTAATATATTTAAATTATAAAAGCTTTTAATAAATTAATTTCTTAAAGTTAAAAGTATTTTTTAACTTATTGTTTGTTTTAATTAAAATAAGCTTAAAAAATACTTTTAAATTTATTACTATTAAAGATTCCTATATTTAAAAGCTATTAAAATTATTGCTTTAAAAGCTTAAGCTTTTAAAAAAGTAATTAAATATAATATACTTATATAAAAGCCTAAAGGCTATTTTAAATATATATAAATTATTAAAGGTATAAATATTTATTAGCTTTTTAAGCTTTTTTTTATAATTAATTAAGATATAATTATATTTAATAATAATTAATTTTATAGCTTTATATATAATTTATTTATTAATTTCTTTAAATTTAATTCTTTAATAAAAAGTAATTATTTTATATTTTTAAATAATAATTATTAATTTAATATTTTTTAATTATAATATTTAAAAAATATATAATTTTTTAAAAACTATATTTAAGTTTTTTATTATTAATTATAAGCTTTTTTAAAAAATATTATAAGACTTTTTATATTATAAAGTTATTATATAATTAGAATAATAATAATAATTAATAAAATATTTAATAAAATACTTATATTAAAGCTATAATTATATATTATATATATAATTAAATACTTTAAAAAAATAATTAAAGTTTTTAAAATTAAAAAAATAATAATTATATTTTTTAAAATCTATTAATTATATTAATTTATCTTAATTTTTAAAAAAAATATTTTAAATTTCTTATTTTTTTAATATTACTATTAGAATTATAAATAATTTTTAAGAATTATTATTTATATTTAATTAATATATTTTTATTAATATATTAATAGTAAAAAAAGCTATTGAAATTATAAAAAGAGTTATATTTTTTAATTATTTTAATTAATATAAACTTTTAGTTTATTGTAATAATTCTTAAAGGCTTAATTTTCTTTAAAGCTATTTAAGCTAAGTTTTTAAATATTTAAATATAAATATTAATTTACTTATTATTAAAGAAAATAAAATAAATAATAAAAATTTAAAAAATATATATAGTTTTAATAATATCTAATAATAATATATTAGATTTATTAATTTTATAAATATAATTTAATATAAAGGCTCGAGCTTATAGCTTGCTTGAGCCCTATAGATTATATAAGAAGAAAAGACTTAAAAGGGATTTAAGATAAACTTAATATAAATGTAAACCTTTCCTTCTTTAAGTAATTTAATATTATTATATATATTTATTATAATTACTATAAAGCTAGCTTATTATAATTAAACTCTTTTATAAAAGATATTAATATTAATTTAAACTTTTAAAGAAAGCTTTTTAAAAGGAGAAAGAATATATGCTATAATATAATAAATAATATATAAAATCCTAATAATATAGAATTATATATAAGCTTGAATTAAAACTAAAGCTATAGTTTAAATTATATTTAAAATTCAATATATAGAAATCATTAAAGCTATTTATATTTAATAAAATATAATTAATAAATTAAATATAAATTATTAATATAATAGGATTATAATATTAATAAATAAAGACTTTGTTTCTTTTATTTTTATAAATAAAATTCTTAATATATAAGTAAATAAAATTCTTAAAGTCTTTATTATATAAGTAAATAAAATTCTTAAAGTCTTTATTATATAAGTAAATAAAATCCTAGCTATATTATATTAAAGTAATTTATAGAGCTTATTATTAAATAGCTTATTAAAAAGCTTTTATTAATAAGTAATTACTATAATAATAATAAAATAATATATAATATATAGAAAAAGATAATATAGTTAAAATTTATATAAAATATAATGTTTATTAAAAAATATAAAGAATAACTTATATTTATTTTTTAAAACTTTTTAAATAAAATATAAGCTTAAATAATAGCTTATTAGAAATTAAGTAATAATAATTTTATATTAAACTTAAAAGACTTTATTAAATATTTTAATCCTATCTTTAAAGATCTTTACTATTAGGGAATTATTTTAATAAAATTAAATTAAATTTAATAAGAAGAAAATAAGTTTTTTATTATTTTCTTTCCTTAATTTAAATAGAAATTAATATTAATAAAAAGTCTTTTATAAATATAAAAAATTATATTTTAAAAATTATATTATATATTAAATAAAAAGCTAAAAGAATATAATTTAAGATAGGGAATCTTATATAATAATTATATTTAAGCTATTAGCTTTTATTGAAGTATAATTATAAAATTTAATTTTTATAAACTTAAAGAAAAATTTAAAAAAATAAAGAAAAGATTATTATTTTAAGTTAATTATAATAAAAATAGTAATATTATAATAATAGGTATTAATATAAGGTATATAGGAAAAAGAAAAATAAGAATTAATAATTAAAAAAAGATAGGTAAAAGAGTATTTAAATTAATTATTAATAAGTTTAATAAGTAATTAATAAAGTTTTAAAAGCTTAAAAAGTAGTAAGAAGCTATTTATAATATAAAAAATAAAAATTTTTAACTTTTAAATATTTATTACTTTTTATAAGGTAATTTATTAATATTTAAGTATTAGAAATAAATAAAAATATTATAAAAATAAACTTAAAAAGTAAAAGTTTAAGAAAAGAATAATTCTTTTATAGTATTTTATATAAAAATAAAAAAGACTAAAGATAAAAATAGCTTAGAAAAAGATTAAAAGAATAAAAATATAAATAAATAAAGTATTAATTTTTTAAATTTTTTAATATATAAATTAATAATAAATATAATTATTATAAAGTAATAAATAAATAAACTATATAATACTTTAATTTAAAGTAAATAAAATTATTAATATAAAGATATTTAAAAATAATTTAAATAAAAAAAAGATATAAAATAATATTAATAATTTATATAATAATTAATATTAATAAATAATATTTTAAAACTTTTTATATATTATCTTAGGATTAATTTATAATATAATTTTAAAAGAAATTTAATTTTAATATAAACAAATTATATTAAATATTATTAAAAGTTAATTATAAATTAAAATAGTAAGGAATTTAGGAATTAAAGAAATAATATAATAAAATAAAATTAAAATAATATAAAAGATTTAATATTTAATAAATTTATTTAATATTAATTTATTTTTTTCTTTTATTTCTTCTTATTTTTAGAAAATCTAATATATATAATATAAAGCTAGAAAGCTTAGTCTTTAAAGTATAATCTTAAGCTTTAGCTTAGTAATATAATTAAATTATATATATTTAAATAGCTTTTAAATTTAAATAATAATTAATTTAATTAATATAATTTAATAAATTAAAGTTTTTAATAAATTATTAAGTCTTATTATTTTAATATATTTAAAGATTAATATAGCTTCCTATAGCTTTCTTTTAATCTTTACTTTCGATTATATATATAAAATAATTATAATTACTATAATTATAATTATAATAATATAGCTTTAATAAAACCTTTTACTTTTAATAATATCCTTAGCCTTAAGGGGATAGACTATAAGGAGTAAATTAGTAAGATTATAATTAACTAATTTAAATAGCTATAGTATATTATATAAGCAATAAGGCTATATAACTAGCCTTATTTAACTATAATAATATAGCTTATATTATTACTTTACTTATTTATTTTAATTAAATTAAAATATAACTTTAAGCTATATTTAAGTATTAATAAATATTTAAGCAAAAAGTAAATAAGCTTAATTAAAAAAACCTATATTAAATATATAAATTAAAGCTTAAAGTTTAATAATTTTAATTGAATTACTTATAGTACTATTTTCTAAAGATAGTATTAAGTAGTCTTAAGGGCTGCTAAGATAGATTAAATTAAGCTAAATTAATTATAAAGGTAATAAAAAAAGGTAATAATATTAAAGGATAAAGGATAAAGTATAAAAAGTATAAGTTTTAAGGATAAGATTAATTTAATAATATAAAATAAATATAACTTAATAATAATACTTAATGCTATTAAAATTCTTATAAATATATATAGTAAAATATATATAATATTATTTAATATTAAGAAAAATAGAAAAAATAAGATATTATTTTAATTAAGATAAATATTTATAAAATAACTTTTATTTAATAAGTAATAATTAATATAATAAAGTAAAAAGCTTTAAAAGAAAAGATTTTATTAAAATTAAAAGATTTAATATTAACTTTTAATAGAAAAAAAGCTAATAGCTTACCCTTATACTAAAGAATATTAAATTCTTATATAAAATTAAAAAAAGCTTAAATAAAATTTTAATTAAATTATTATAAGGATTAATTTATAATATATTAAGAGATTATTTAATCTAGATTTACTATTAGATTATAAAACTTATAAATAAAAAATAGATTTAAATAAGCTTTTTATTATAATAATACTTATACTATTAATAAAGAAATTAAAAAAAGAATAATAATTTTATATAAATTATTAAGCTTTTAATAAAATATTAAAATAAATAAATACTTTTTATTATTAATAAAGGAAATATTATAGTTTTTTTTAAAATAAAGTAATTTATAAAGCTAAATATTTATATTACTTTTTATAAAATAAAGATTATAAAATATAAAAAGTATTTTATAGCTTTTTATATTAAGTTTAATTTATTAAAATAATTTATATATTCCTTTAGCTTAATAAAAGCTTTTATAATTTTTTAAAAATATATAAATAAAGCTTTAAAAGATATATTAAAAGACTTTATTATAGCTTATTTAAATAATATTTTAATTTATACTTTAAGTAATAAAAAAGATTATATAAAGAAAGTATAAATTATTTTAAAATAATTATAAATAATTAATCTTTACTTAAACCTTAAGAAATATAAATTTACTATATATAAAGTCTAATATTTTAATTATATTATAATAATAAAAAGAAATATATTTAAATTTAAAAGAAATTAAAATAATCTAAAAGTAAGAAATATTAATAAAAGTAAAAAGTATTTAAAATTTCTTAAGATTTATAAATTTCTATAAAGATTTTATATTAAATTTCTTAAAGATAGTAAAGCTATTATATAAATTTATAAAAAAAATATGATATTTTAATAAAATAAAATAAAAGCTAAGGCTTTTAAAAAGCTAAGGCTTTTAAAAAGCTTAAAGAGATTTTTATATTATACTTAATTTTAACTTAATAAGATCTTAAAAAGAAAATAATATTAAAAATAAATTATTTAAAAATATATTTAAAAAATATTTTTTTTTAATATAATAAAAAGAATATCTTATACTTTATAATATATTATATAATTTAACTAATAGTAATAAAAAGAATTATATAATTTATAATAAAAAACTATTAGTAATAATAATATACTTAAAGAATTAATTAATAGAGTTTTAAAGTATAAAAGAACGATTTTTAATATTTATAAATTATAAGAATTTAAAATACTTTATTAAATTTAAATTGATTTCTAAATAATAAATAAAATAAATAAAAATATTATTTTCTTTTAATTTTAATTTAATATAAAAACAGCTTAAGTCTTATACTTAAAGAATATTATAATAAGGAATATATAAAGTTTATTAATATAATAATATAGAGTTATTATATTTTTTAAAAAAATAAGAATTAATATTAAATAAAAATAAGTTTAAAATAAGATATTATAAAAAGTAATATTATTCTTAAAGCTATATTTTTAATTATTATAAAACTAAAGTATAATTTAAAATTAAAATTATAAAATCTATCTTAAAGCTATAAGAGATATAATATAGAAATTCTTAAGGAAAGTAAAGATTAAAGAATAAATTATAAATTATTTACTTAATATATAAAAAGTATTCATATATAAAAACTACTTATAATTATTAAAATAGAAATTATTTATAATAATTATTATATAATAAATATATAGATTAGTTATTTTAAAGTATTTAAAAAAGAATATGACTTTTAAATCATTATAAAAAGATTATTATTAAAATAATATATTAAAAGATATAATATATTATATGAAGAATAATTACTATTATTATAATTATATATTATAATAATATAAATAAAGCTTATTTTAATTAATATTTACTTTAAATTAATATTAAAAATAAATCTCTATAGATTTTATAATTAATTTATTTATTAAAGATTAAAACTAATTATAATATTTATTAATTATTATAAATAAATTATTAAAATTTATTTAATTAAAAATAATATAGAGTATATTAGCTAAAGTATAGATAAAATAATTTTAAAATTATTAATAAAAGTTCTATAGTTTTTTTTCTTAAATTATTTTAAATAAAAGATTAAATTAAATAAAGTATTTTTAAAAGAAATATTTTATTAATTAATAAATATTAAATAATTAATCTTTATATTATACTATCTTTAAATAAATAATAAAATTAAATATATAGATTAAAAAATATAAGTAATTGTATATTATATAATTTCTTTTTTATAGTATAATTAAAGATAATATTATTTAATTTATTAAATAGTAATTAATAATAAAAGCTTATTTATAATTAAAGTAAGTCTTTATAAATTATTATATAATTATAATATAAAAGTAATTTTATACTTTAAATAAATATAAGAAAGTATAGCTAGCTTAAAAAATATATTTTAAACTTTATGTAATTTTTAAAAGATAGAATAAACTTAATATATAATTAAGCTTAATATAATTAATATAAGATTATAAAGTAAAAGATAAGAAATTTAAAGTAAAAAGAATACTAATAATAAAAAATATATAAAGAAAAAAGAAAAAATAATAAATCTTAATTAAATAAAAAAATTATAATAGTTTAATATAAGAATTATTAAAAGAGTTTTTAAATACTTATATAATATATGGAAGGTATAATAAGCTAAGTAAGTATAAGAAGGTAAGTTTTTATTTATATAGTAATTAAAGCTTAAGTTTTCTCCTAAGTATAATTATTAGTAGAAAACTCTAAGGGTACTCTTAATAAGTCTACTATATAACCTTAAGTAATATAATAACTTAGGGTGTATTATAACTTAAGTATTAAATAAATTTAAAGTATAATAAGATAATATTAAAGAAAATAATAAGTTATAATTAAATTAAGTTTATAAAAGTATTTTATTTATTAAAGAATATTATTTAAAAATTTTTAAAAGGAGTTAATTAATTTTAATAATATTTTTTAAAAAGAATCTCTATAATCTTAAGCAATAAAGAGCTAAAGCTAAGTAAAGATAAAAAAGAAATATAATAAGAATAATAATAATAATATTATTAATAATAATAATAAGAATAAGAATAAGCTAGGGATTTTTTAATTAAGATAAGAAAAATATAAAAAGAATTAAGAAATATAAAAGAAAAGTAAAATATATAATAAAAGTAATTATTATTATTATAAAATTATTATAATACTTATAGTAATTAACTTTATTAGCTTAATAAAAAATTAATAATATAGAATTAATATAAAAGAGGAATAATTTATAATAATATTATAATAAAAGTAAATATAATATTTATAATTATTTAACTAAATTATTATTATATAAGCTAGCTATAGCTATAAATTAAAGTAAAAGTAAAGTTAATTAAGATAAGCTTATTAAAAAGCTATTTATAAGCTAAAAGAAAGCTATTTTAAATAATTTAAAAAATATAAATAAAATAAATAAAAGCTAGGTTTACAATAATAATATTAAAAGTTTTATATTAAATATAAATAATATTATAAAAAGCTTTAGAAAATACTAATTTAATATTAAAAATATTACTTTATTTAAAATATATAGCTTAAATAATATAATTACTAGCTTTAATAATTATATAAAACTTTTATAAAATATAATATTAAGTAAAGGAATTAATTAATATTAACTTAATTTAATAATATAATAAATATATTTTAATATACTTTATATATATCTAGCCTTATTTAATAATATAATAGCTTAAGTTATTAATAATAAAATAATTAATATAAAGTAAGTAAAATTAAGAAATAAAGTAAATTTATATTAAAAGAATATAATAGTAATTAAATTATAAGGTAGAAGTATAAGAAAGGGAGTATATAAAAGCTTAAGCTTATAGCTTATATAAGCCCTATAAATTATATAAGAAAAGAAGACTTAAGGGGGACTTAAGATAAACTTAATATAAACTTAAACTTTTCTTTCCTTAAGTAGTTTAATATTATAATATATACTTATTTATAATTACTATAAGGCTAACTTATTATATTTAATATTATAATTTTATTATATTATTTCTAAAGCTATAAGTTCTTTTTTATAGTTATAAAGAAATAAGAAAAATAATTATTTTTAACTTTATTATAGAAAATATAATTATTTAAGCTATTAGTAATATTAAAGCTTATATTCTTATTATTAAGCTTATTATAAAGAAACTATGAAGTATTATAACTTAAAAGCTTATTAGTTTAATATTTTATAATAATATTATTAATGTTTTTATTTATAATTAAAATTAAGTATTAATAAAGTTATTATATATAAAATTAATTAAAAATTTAAATAAATAAAGTTTAATATTAAAAAGCTTAATGATTTTAATTTTAATTTTTTAAATAAAAATACCTTTATAGCTTATATATATAATACCTTTTATAAAATTATAATTATAATCTTTACTTATAGCTTTAAAAACTTAGCCTTTAAGCTTATAATTAATAAAAATAATTTATAAATAATTAGTTTTAATTATAAAGATTTTTTATTTTTTAATAATTAGTATTAAAGCTATAGCTTTATTTTAAATATATTTATTTTCTTTAAAGTATATAAAAAATATTTTTTAAAAGTTTAAAATAAAAGGGATTTCAATATAAATATTAATAGAAAAGCTATAATTAAAGTTAATTTATTAAAAAGCTTTTAAAATTACTTGAAAGTTTTTAAATATATTAAATATATAGTTATTTATTATAAAAATTAAATTATAAAAAGCTTTAAAATTAATAAATTAAAAAATATTAATAAATTAAAGAATATTTAAAATTAATAAAAATATTAATAAAAATATTATAAAGAATAACTTTTTTATAAAAATATATTTAATAATAAAGAATATATATACTTTTATATATTATTATATATATTTTACTATATATATTTATAGGAATTTTAATAGTATTAAGTATTATTATTAAGTTATATTTATTTTATATTATTAAATTAATCTTATTTTTAAAGCTTATACTTTTCTTTATCCTTTATCCTTTAATATTATTATTCTTTTTCATTACCTTTATAATTAATTTAATTAAAGCTTAACCTAAATTATTTTAATAGTCTTTAGGATTATTTAATACTACTTTTAGAAAGTAATACTATAAGTAATTTAATTAAAGTTATTAAGCTTTAAGCTTTAATTTATATATTTAATATAAGCTTTTTTAATTAAGCTTATTTACTTTTCATTTAAATACTTATTAATACTTAAATATAGCTTAAAGCTATATTATAGTTTAATTAATATAAATAAGTAAAGTAATAATAAAAGCTATATTACTATAGCTAAATAAAGCTATTTATATAATTCTATAGCTTATATAATATATTATAGCTATTTAAATTAATTTATTATAATTTTATTAATTTACTCTTTATAATCTATCCCTTTAAGGCTAAGTATATTATTAAAAATAAAAAGTCTTATTAAAGCTATATTATTATAATTATAGTAATTATAGTTATTTAATATATATAATTAAAAGTAAAGATTAGAAAAAAGCTATAAAAAGCTATATTAGTTTTTAAATATACTATAATAATAAGATTTAATAATTTATTAAAAACTTTAATTTATTAAATTATATTAATTAAATTAATTATTATTTAAATTTAAAAGCTATTTAAATATATATAGCTTAATTATATTATTAAGCTAAAGCTTAAGATTATATTTTAAGAGACTAAGCCTTCTAGCTTTATGCTATATATATTAGATTTTCTAAAAACGAAAAAAGAAAAAATAAATAAATACTTTTATATATATATATCTTTTTATTAAAATACTTAATAGTAAGCTATATTTTGCTTTTTTTTTTATTAAAATACTTAATAGTAAGGTAATATATATATATATTTATATATATTTCTTTTTTATTAAGATTTACTAAATAGTAGGGAATATATATATATATTTCTTAATAATAACTTTCTTTAATACTAGATAGGCCCCCTTATATTAAGTTAGTAATTAAATCTATCAGGTGATTAGCAACCCCTAATGAATATTAATAGCGAAAGCAATAATTCGGTTTAGGGCGGCAGGCTGTGCATCACTGTTTTTCTTTTTTAAGTACCTTTCGTCATTGTTCCAAAGGGACGAATCTGATCCATTGCCTGTTTCAAGATCAAAAAATGCTCCACGCGTAACATCAGTTGATGGATAAACTTCCGACGGAGAATTGAACACGCGAGTTATAACACAAGATGCACTGCAAGTTTTTCCATTGGTATGGTGGAATGCACTACTGACAGGCTATTCACGCCGGTCTTTTGGGGGTTTCTTTTTTTTTCTCTCTCCTCACCCGGCCTGCAGCCGTTCAATTTGGTTGGAAGGCGCAACAGCAACCTGTTACGGAAGTCGGGTCCAAGCCCACCCTTTGCCAAGGACCGACCATCCCCAATCCCCCATTCCCATGCGTTGGATCATCCAATCCATTATTAGCCCCAGCAAGCAGCAACACCCTGGCAGGGGCTTTGTCAATCCATCATTGATTGATTAATAACTTCCCAAATCTGCCAAATCCCCTTTTGGAACGTGCGTTATGTACTCCGTTGACGTACTACATGCCCTGATTGGATCCTCCTTCTGATGATGACACCGTTTCGTCGAGTCAATGTAAGCGAAAAGAGCGACAATCGCACTGTCTATCAAACGGTCAATCGCATATCGCCTGCCGGGGTGCCGTATCGAAAGCGACCATCTTCGGCATCTGCGGAGCAGAACGTTGAAATTCCTTAAACGAGGCGAGAAGGGTCCGAGATGGCACAGCTACTTGTAAAGTCTGGGAGGATGGAAGCAGTCTACAGGCTAACGTTGGACCACAGTAAACTTCTCCGACTTGCGTTAGCTGCTTTTGTTTGCTTACTCGACCCAAGCCACTTGAAGCTATTGCCGGGCTACCCTCGCCGTCTTACTTGTACTTTAAACAGGTCTCTGGGCTGAACCTTCTAGCCCACCAACGCAGCCTCGCGCGTTGTTCTCGAATCTCGAACGCGGTCAGCCATCGCAGTCACGTCTGCTCGCCGTTGTCTCCACCGCAGACGATCTCGGAAGCTTCTTCAAGAACTACATACGGACTACGGAGTATACGGAGTATGCAGTATGAATAAATTGCGGTCATGGACGAAGTAGTGGTCACACACAAAATGACGGTCACGGCGGAATGCACACGTCTGCAGATGTATTTAGCTCCTTCTCATAGGAGCCTGGGGTTTCTCGACTATCATCATCGACCCCTGACAAAGCTTGGGACCTTGAGCTTCCGTCCTGCCTCTTTCAACTCGGACAGATAAAACCCCCACAAAGACCGGTTGTCTGCAACTATCTCCAAATCTGTCCGTGGGGCTGATCTGCCCGAGCTGCCGCCGCCAGCCGGTCCACCTTCGACTGCCGATATTCCACGCGACAACCCGCAACGTATAGCCAGAGGAGTTGTCAAGAGGTTATTAGAAAATTAAGGAAGCTATGCGCAATGAAGCTTCATCAATGAGACTAACACATCCTTGGGGCTGTGGTCATATTCATTGCATGATGCGTCCTTCAGCAGAGTTGCGCTGACCGGGCGTGTGTGCTCAGGTATAAACGGCCGCCTCATGATTGATGCTTCCGATGGGCACGAGCCATGCCGGACTGGTATACTCCTGCTCATCCTGGAATGGTATCAGGCCAACATGGATCTCTTGCGGTAGGGGTAGGTGAAAGCGATGCTGACTCGGTTGGCGAGTTGGCAGCGCTTCCGCAATAGGTGAGAATAGAAGCATCTCCCGCGGCAGAAGCAGAGTTGGGAAGAGGCGAGGCGAGAGACTGATATAGAGCTTGCCTCCGTGGTGAGGCTACCTGCGCCCAGCGTCTCAGCAAGCTTTCGAACGTCGCATGGTCCGGAATTTCTCAGCTAAAGGTTGCATTTGGCATTGCCTCTGAACAGTCTTGTTGAGGCGTGGCGAACACAGATATATATATGGGCTGGGGATTGATTACTCGAATCTTCTACCGAATGGTCGACATAACAATTGTTGCGTAGCTAGCTGGTTCATATCCCGGAGAGATTGCTTTTACAGAGACCTCTTCCCTCCCCAACATCTCTTGCTCAAAAGTAAAATGGGGCATTTCTAGACATTTCCCATCCGAGATAATTCCAGACGAACCCAGCCATCCAAGCGCCGACGGGGCGTTATATCTTTTACCAAAACCCGAAAGGCAAGCTTTCGGCTCCTGGCCCGAAATTATCGAAAGTTTCAACGTTTACCTCATTTGGAAGAAAAGTCACATTGGCTGATCCGTGCTTGCTCAAGTCGGGAAAAGATTTGTGAAACGGCGCTGCTGGAGAACCACGTGTTGAAACGTCCGGCAGTAGACTTATTCTAATTTTATCGTGCGTCAAATTAAAAGCCGTTGAACTGCCGTTCTGTGTGTAACGTGGCGTCAAAGTTAAAAACACCATCTGGCGTCTAGGGCGTAAGAACACCAAACATCAACTGGACTCTATTCCCGCAAAGTAAGAAATCAGGAGTGAAGTTGTAAAGTCGTCTGAGATAGTCATGTAATCCACACGCATTTCAAATTAACATTGGTACTCTGTATTCTGTATTATTCAACGCCATCTCGTGTATTATGCTCGCTACTCGCTCAGTATCAACATCTATCGGCTCTACTTGCCGTATATCTAGGTGCATCTGGGTTGGAGTATTCTATCCAAATCTCTCTACCTCCAACCCAGATCACAAAGCAGCGCATGCTTCTAACATGTACAACTTCAACAAACAATCCAAGCCATAACACAAAAACATATGTCATGCTCGATAAGGATCATATCATGAAAAGGTCATCAGATGGGCTGCAGTATAGCGGTGGCTTATAGCACGAGCTTGGGTCCACGGTACTTGGCCTTGGCAGCGTATATCTCCATATTCTGGTCTAGGGTACGCTCAGGGAAGCCATCAAAGGAGAGAGCGTACGTCGCGATAGAATGGCCAATCAGCTACAACGGAATTAGTCATCACTTCTCTTACCAAATGTGCTTGAAGTTACTCACCTTGGTGTTCATCTCCCAAGCAGTCAGGTTAACGTTATTGGTATCATCGCAAAGCTGGTGATAGCATGGATCATACCAGTCACCGGCCTTGCCACCAAACATGTCAACCTCTTCCTCGGTCTTGATGCCTTCGGCTCCTGTGGCAATACCGCCACCAGGGATGCTGTTGCGAATGAAGCCGTCGTAGTCACTGCGACCATCGAAGGGAATGAAGGTATAGTTAAGACCTTTGGACTCGTACCAGTCGATGTAAAGCTGCTTCAGTTCCTCAGAACCCTCGGGGTTCTCTGCGTTGGTGGCATTGTAGATCTGATAGGCAAAGTTGGGGGAACCCATCATATCATAGTCCATGAATAGACGGATCTTTAGGTTCTCATCATCCTCGAGTGTAGAGACGTAGTAGTTTGAGCCTAGCAGTCCCTCTTCCTCAGCCGCTGCCCAAAGGAAGCGTACCGCGTTCTCTACACGATAGTTCGATAATAAAACCGACAGTTCGAGTAAAGACAAGCTCCCAGAACCATCATCGTTAATGCCTGGGCCTTCAGTAACAGAATCAGAGTGGCCGCCAAGCATGACGACGTTATTCTGGTCACCCCCAACAGTTTGGGCAAGGATATTGGTGGTCATGATGGTATTGACCTCGGCATCAATGTAGGCGATGGCATCGACGTGCTTGCCATCCTTCAGCTGCTTAATGTACTTTTCAGCTTCCTCGCTTCCAAGACCAAAGGTTGCAACATGGTCTGGCGAAGGTGTGCCAAGTGTTCCGTGGAGCTCCTCGGGATCGGTGTTGTAGACGATGGCAGCCTTGGCACCCGCCTTGCCGGCAAGTTCCGACTTGACACCAAAAGGGCAAGTTCCGCGCTTGATGAAAGCAATATTGCCCTTTACCTCTTCAGGGTAATTGCTCCCTTCGCAACCATCGGCGTCGACGAGAACGACGTCGCCATGTACGGGCTCCTTATTCTTCGTTGCAGGAGTCAAGCCGAAAGGCGAGGCGGTCTTGGGCACATCGTTACCGATGACCAAGCGAGATTCAAAGACGTTGCCGGACACAGCAGGGAACTCTTGCTCCCATACGTTGTAGTAGCCCCCAAGCTGCTCAAGGGTGGATTTGATGTAGTGCAAAGTCCCATCGTGACCTGGACAACAGAGTTAGCAATGATCTATAACTGTTTCATCATTGAACACATGGAGAACATCAGACACTTAGGTCATCGTCACCGCCAACCCATGTCCGATGTCTTGTCTCATAAAAAGGGTCGGTGAAGCCGAGTCGACGACATACACACCTTTGCTGCCAATCACACGGGTCGGGTGATTGTACTCTTCCTCACTCTTCTGAGCAATCTGGTACAAGACCTGAGATCTAGCCTCAAGGTTCAATGCCGAGACGCGGCTCTGGAGGTCCTCCGAGTCGATCAGAGGGAGCTTGTCGTACTCGACGGGGTCCTGTACAAGGGAAGGGTAGAGGAGAGTGTTTCGGAGAGGTGCCTGGACCGCCGCAGCGCCAGTCGCTGCAATTGCAGCTGTGATGGGAAAACGCGCCATATTTCTAATTCTCAAATGAAGATGATGCAATGAGATGGAAGCGGTAGGAAGTTGGGAAGAGAGACGGGGGAATTGTTGGTGTTTCATCCATCGTAACTCGTGACGTCGAGGGTGGTCGACAGCTGATTGGTCAGAGCTCCAGCAGCTCCAGCAGCTTCACGCAGGTCCCCGTTGCTAGGTGCTCCGGCGATCGGCAGCGGTCTAAGCCGAACCCGTTATCACTGGGAGATAAGCGGTGACTCGGCGCGAAAATCCACCGACCCTATTTGGCCGTATCATCTGGATGCATTTCGGTCGGAATATTCTGTCCACGACTCGACGAATTGACCTGAGACATCGCACCCCAATTCTCCTTGCATATCGACGCTTGGTGATGACCCGGCTATGAGTCGTAGAGATGATGTATGAGCCGTAGAGGTGCGTATACTCCGCATTACGCATTACTTTTCAGCTCGGCATTTCTTGATGGTGACAAAATTGCTGGACATTTGTATATTCCAGTAGTAAGTAATTAATCAAAATAACGTCTAAGATTTGATAAATAAAGGGTCAGAGACACATTATACCTTTGTGGTGCGTAGCATATGCTATCAAATATGCAAGGCACCTAACTCTCCATTACCACCCAAATCTCTTTTCTTTACTAGCCGGAGCCGAGGTTGATGTGGATATGTGAACGCCCTCGCTCCAGATAGTGAAAAATTTCTAGGTCCATTAGTCTATCGGCAAGCCCACGCGACTTATTCGACTGCCAAGTTCTTCTTGCGTCCCGTAGTTGGGATGGGCTTCTCTAGTCTCAATGCCCAAAGCAACCAATCCTCGGCGGGGAGGAAAACAAGTAGGATGCGGTTGAACATGTAGCCGGCGAGGACCGTGAAGATGGCGGCGAATGCGTCGAGGAAGTAGTGGTTGGCGGTGCCGACAATAGTAAGGAGAATCCAGAGAGGGTACCAGAGGCCAAACGCAAACATGCAAGCACGGACAAACGGCCGCCGTTGACGGATGATATCCTCGCTGACATCATCCTCGTTGTCGGGGTCGTAGGTGCTGTTGTCGCTGCCGCGCAGGGCGTATCGTCGAACGCGGGCAAAGAGACCGTTGAGAACCCCACTATCGGCAACGAAGACGCAGCCAATGCAGAAAGCGTAGCCAAAATGCATGCTAGGGAAAGCGGCCAGTTTGTTCATGGAGTCACCGCTCATCCAGACCGACTCGGCACTCTCGAGGTTGACGGTGTCGACGAAACCATACTTCTCGGGCAGCAGCCGAGGAGGGCATGTCGGCATGAGCACGAATACAGCAAAGGCGAGCAAGTTGGTGAGAGTCATGGTTCTGCGGACGGTGCAGAAGCGTGAATGGGTAGGCGACATGGTGTAGTAGTATCCCAGGAAGCCCACGGTGCCGGGAATGTGAATCAGGGCGTATCCTCGGTTGAGGATGGTCAGCCAAATAGCGCGGTAGTCGCCAATCTGCGCACCGTGGAGGAAGAATCGTTGAATGCGCCACTCGAGCCACCTCCGGGGACCTTGATATCCGTCACTCCAGAAGTACGCCTCGGCCTCGAGCAACATGAGGCCGTGGTTCGTGGCACTATCCCACATGGTCTTGTTCCCGCCATAGTAAGCCTGTGCCAGGACGATAGTGAGACGGTAGAACAGGAAGCTGACGAGCCAGTAGAACATCTCCATCAGAAAAGGGAACTTTTGCAGCACACGGGAATGCCAGTGACGGGCGAACCGCGACGTGTTTGGTGTCTGAATGCGCCATAGTCCCAGTAGCCATCTTGTCTTTGGGGGGTATGGCGTTGGCTTCGGTAGAAGCTCAAACTCATGCGATGAGCGTGGTGACGGCGTGGCGTCGTGGTCGTCTAGTAGCGGATCGGTGCTGCCATATGACCGTCTGCGCCGGATAGCGTAGTTGCGGCGTCGAGTAATGTACATTGTCGAGAAGAAGAGGGTGATGAGAATCTGGTCCATTTAGCACAATGCTTTTTTTTATCAACAGACTGCTGTACTGTGCAGCAGCGCAGAGATCTTGCGATCCATTACAGGTACTCACTATAGGTTCTACCCATTCTGGCATCCTCCAGGTATTCAGCGCCTTCCACCCCCCTTCGGGGACATCGTCCAAGGCGTTGTCTGACATTATGCTCTGTATCTATTACTCCCCTTCTTGCGTATACAAGTTTGTTGTCGATATCCAAGGTCGCTCGTTGTTGGGTAGACCGCCCTTGGGATCGCCGACTATCTGAACAGACTTGGGGACTACGCGCGTATCGCGGCGCTCGAGCGAACTTTATCTCCAAAGCCGCTTCACTCGCGGGTCGAAGTACCTAGTTCGTCGGTGTGGGTTGTTCGCCAGTACGAAGAAAGTGTGTATTATTCAACAATGAGCACTGGAGCTAGCTTCGTACCCCAACGAAAGGAAAGAAGGGATCGCAAGCGAAGGAAAAGAAGAGGTAGATTTCAAACTCGGAGAAAGTTCAAAAGGAGGAGATTCTACTAATGGAAAAAAGAAAGACTACTCCATCTCTGAGAAAACCCGGTGTAAGCCAAGCAAACAAGCATAGCCTAAAGAATGACAAAGACGTCTCGGAAGAAACGGAAATATGAGGGACAGGGGGGGGTTTTCTGTGGTGGAAGTACGGAGTAGAAGTGATGCCGGTCTGTTTTTTTTGGTCGGGGGTGACGCCTGTGGCTTGTTTGATTAGGTACGGAGTACGGAGTACCCTTTTCAGGAGAGTGCTCACGCGAGAAGATCGACGCGAGGGGGAAGCAAGGCTTAATCTTGCTTCCTTCCCTTTACTCAGTGCTCCGTGCAGCCTGTCATGTATCTATTTGATAATGCCCATAAGTGGCATAAATCTGACTAAGCAAAGTTATTCCAAAACCGCTTTATATTCGACATATCTCTTCATTGTTTTAACTTCTTTGTTCCCTTTTGGCATTCTCTGTACCTTTATTACATTTTACACTGTACGGAGTACTCTGTACACGATCTTTTTCTCTGTCTCGTGCCGGTGTTGTACTCCGTACCCGTTGGATCTTGGCGGATTCCGTTCAGGCATGTCCGGTTTTAGGTGGGGTAGAGGGTACACGACAGCGATTAGTGTGGACAAAATGCTGCAACCCTGATGCAGCCAGATGTACCACCAAGTAGGGCCGATATATTTTGGCGCTCAAAGGCGCGGCTAAGCGGTAGCCTTTCTACCTGTGCCCTCCCTACCTGTACCTTATGGTACTGCTTGGCGTCTGAATTTTAATCGCCCGTTGGCTGGACAAGGGCTTGAGTTCTGCGGGGCATGACAGGTGCCACTTATCACTTGTCTTAAACTTGAACCTTAATAAAATGGCGGCGCCCCGACCAGGAACATGGTCTTTTGACTACTTGTACGTGTGGAATGTCAATGCTAAATGAGCGTTACAGCTAACCTTAATCTGAGATGTTACGCATAAGTTTTCATTTTTTTTCTTCTGCTCTTGCACCAATCGCTAATATCAAGGTTCCTCCCTTTTTTATGCTAGTTTCGTTTTAGTGACGTCGTAGTACCTATTACCGCAAGTCCAGCGCTATAGGGCTTGGCTGGCACACATTCCCACTTCCCAAGAGTCCAATTGGGCGCCGAGTCTTTAGGGGCCCTCGGCACTCTGGAATGTCCGGCAACATTCCATGCGGACAAAATAGTACGATATACGGAATACGAAATGCCGCTTACCATCTTACACGTACTAATACAACTTGTGCGCGGCAGAGTAGCGCAACGAATCTCCCGATGCAGATTGCAGATCAGCACTGCACCGAATGGACAACAAGTTTTAGCAATACATACTTGTACTTATCCAACCACTTTTCCTCCTCTCATAGCTCACTGGTTCACTCGCTCCTTTGGTTGCTTGGTGTAATGCACGTATCCATCGCCTCTACTCCGTACCGTCATGGGATCTATCGATGCTCGGCAATCACCCATCTAAGAAAGAGCCGAAGCATGTCACCCAGCTAGTGCTTGCGACTACGACAAGAGATGATTAGCTGCCTATAATACGGGGATGGAACCTGAATTCCTCAAGTCGAAGCTGGATGCGGAGATGGTACCCGATGTTTGTCGAGCTGTTTGCTACAAGACCGTCGTTTTTGTGTATCGTATGCAGGTTCCATGCTAACCATAGGGAACCCCTCGCCGAAGCTACTCATAGCGATACTCCTCCGGCTCTAGGCCATACTTATCATCGCAGCCCTCTGGTCCATTGACCGGATTGCATCTAGCCGCCCTGCCACCGTCAAGCCTCGCGGCGTAATCGCAGCCCCAACGAGAGCTCATGCCGTATGCCTGGAAGTCTGTGGACACGATCTGAGCGCCCGACTTGAAAGCCGCATCGCGCATTTCGGTCGAGCAATTATCGAGGACGGTGTCCATGGGGACGTCGGCGCGAGTGCGAACCCAATACCCTGCCAACACCTGGTCCCGGATAAACTGCGTTTCGTCGTTTCTCGGTTCGTTCAACTAGTCTGGTCAGCATGAACCTGACGGCACGTGGCTTGGCTTGATTGCGTACCTTTTGAAATGCGCAATCGGCGCTGCCTGGCGCAGAATTGGTGAATAGGACACGGCCTTCTAGATTTGGCCTATTTTGGCGATACTTGTGCCTAACGGGGTGGTCCGGGCCGTTGTCCATCAAGAAGAAGATGCGACCCCTGGCACTGTCGAGATCGGGCCAACCGACGTTGAGGATACTTTCCTCGAGAGTCAATCCATCTATGCGAACATCATCCGGCGTAATGAGCATCTCGTCCGGGAAAACGCTCCTAATCTCTTCATCCAGGCCACCAAGGAGCTCCTCGTTATTCCAGGGAATGATCTTGGCGCCGCCGTGGCCCTCGCTAAACTCTTCGGCAACCTTGAACTCTATCATAATCGGGATTGGGACCGACTTCGGGTGGGCGTCGAGCCAGCTCTTGATAATCTCGAGGCAGGAAACGAGGGTGTGGCAGACGGTGTGGATATCCGCGTCTGGGACATGCAACACCTTTGTGCCCGGCTCCTTGTATACGGGGTCAGTGTCATAAGGCAGGTCGGACAGGTTACGAATCACGGGGTAGGCATAGTTGCCCCCCTCAGGATCGGCTAGGACGTCAATTCTATGCTCGAGTGAGTATTCATTCAGCTTGCGCTCAAGTAACAGTGTGACAGTCTTACTCGAGATTTCGCAAGCGTTGTTCTGACAGCTGTAAATCAAGCTGGGGGTGTGAGTACCAGTAGTTGATGGTATTGTCCAGGATCACCTGCTGCATCTGACGCTCCTCGAGCGGCGTCTCGATGTGGTAACTATTATGCGAACCAACGACCTGAATCTGGTTCATGCGAATGGCATCGCGTGTCCACGTGAGGCCATTTTTGGTGTAGCTGCACGACACGGCCACGGCACTGTTGATGGCCACTGATGGCAAGGTCAACTCTAGAATCGACCAACGGTGAGTGTAGGTGGCTCACATGTCGTGGTCAAGAATCGCTTGATGTCCTATTCATGTCAATGTCAGCTACAACTCTTGCCGACGAGGCATGACGGTTGCGGAATTGTACCATGGTGATTGATGGATTGCACCAGTTGTTGGCAACCTGCGCTATTAATTGTCGAAGTTCAGAAACGGCCGTCTCAAGGAGTGGACGCATGTCAATGATATTTATTAATGGCTGTCTCCCAGCCAAGCATTTGTCATTCCAAGTTTAACTTTTAAATTGTGCCATTAGGATCACGTTGTGTGGAAAGTTTCTGTCCTATCCCATGCACCGCTTATGTCCAGGAAGAGCGTGGGCCCTATTGCATCACTGAGTTTATACGGAGTACCGTTGATCGGTTTATCGGGCTAAATAACTGTGTGCGAGAGAATGAGGGGGTAGACGCGATCTCGAAATCATGGGGGTTCAAGGTTGGACGCACTTGGCTAGGAGCGAATTGTGTGTAGCACGTGTGGGGTTATTCCTCCTCTTTGGCTAACGACGCCTTGGCTTACATTCCTCGGGTAGGACTACTAGTATTGCTATTACTATTGGCAGAGATACCTCCCAAATATGACCAAAACTTGCTGTCAATGGCAGTTCTTGGGCTGCCAACTCGGGGAGATGGGGCATCCGGCTCTATAGAAGTCATCATAGCATGTTCCTGCCACCAAAAGCTAACCCAAGACCGTAGGACAATGGACAGAGACAGTATTGCAAAAACCCATTAGATGAAGAATCTGCTAAAGAATCTGGTATCTCCGACATGGCCAGAAACGTAGAAGTGTTCAAAGAGGGGCTTTCAATGCATATTCTCCCGCATTCAAATGCAAGTACAGGTTAGGAGGGACACCACGTAGAACTGCCGACGGGATAACCGATAAATTGGGGGTAAAACAATGCAGGTCTTTCTCTAACAGCATGTCGTGTCCAAATCGCTGTATTCTGATAAAGCAAGACATCTACTCCCCACACTGGGGTGGGAAAGCCAAGACTGATTCTCAAACGCATTTATCCGGGGTACTACGTATAAATTGCAAACTCAGGAATCAGTCGTCAGTCAATTGCATTTGCGTCATTTGATACCTAATACCTAGAGCGCTGACCGCAGTTTCCATTATCGTCTCTGTACTTGCTCACCGTGATTTCCGCGTGTTCTGTGTCAGAATGTCTCACCCAGGCAGGAGCGTCGTACCACCTTCCGCCGCGGCGTACGTTGGCGCGCCTGTCCAGTTTGCGCCTGCCCCTGTCTTTGACTGGCTCTTCAGCGATCCCTTCACTACGGAGAGCGACTTTACACCCTCTAAGCAGATTGTAGCCCCAAAAGTCGAAAGCGACCGACCGATTTTTGTTGACGAATTGAGTGGTATGAGTGATGTATTATGGTGCGCTTGAGATGTGCGTGATGCTAATACTGGTGACAGGCAGGTCACTGGCCAAGTCGCGTCTTCGGGATGACGCTCTAAAGTTCGCTGCAGGCCTGCAATACCTGCACAACTTGGACCCCGACAGCACGATCCCATTGCCTCCGACGTCGACATGTGAGAAACCGCACGTAGCTCCCATCGTGCTGGTCCAGCTACCAAACTGCCTCCAGTTTGCGACGATTGTCCTCGGGACCTTTGCTGCCGGCCTGACTGCTACCTTGGCGTCGCCTGCGCTGACGAGCAAGGAGCTTGCATGGATTCTTCAGAATTCCAGACCAAAAGCCATCTTCACCAGCACAGGGTGTCTGGCCGCCATGAGAGAGGCGATTGCGGCGCAAGAGGATAAGCAGTATTTTGAATCTGTGCCGGTGTATTCCGTCGATGTAGTCAAGGACGCTTATCCGGCCAAGATGACTTCTTACGACCAGTCTTGGAGCCAGGTCCTCGTATCGACAGACAAGGGCATCAAGAAGCCTTCTTCTCACGATGCACGATCGCGTGCTGCCGTCATCCTCTGGTCGTCTGGCACATCTGGACGTTCCAAGGGTGTTCTCCTATCTCACCATGCTCTCAACTTCTCGGTCGCGTCCTTATGGCATGATGCCGACTTCTACCAGGGCAAGCGTCAGAGATGGATTGGCTTCGTTCCCTTTTTCCACGTTTATGGACTGCTGAACCTATTTCTCTTGGCGATTCCCACAGGCGCGACGGTGTACATCATGTCAGCTTTCAACCCTGGGATTATGCTCTCGGCAATCAAGAACAGGCAAATTACATACCTTCATATGGCGCCGCCAGTTGCAGTTTTCCTCGCAAAATCCCCTTTGGTGGAGCCTTACACCCATAAAGACGCTCAAGGCCGAAATGCGTTTTCGACTGTCGTCGGAGCAGTTACGGGCGGTGCACCCCTAGGATATGATGTAGTGACGCAAGTATACGCTCGCCTCGGTATTAGAGTTCGACTTGGCTATGGCCTGACTGAAGCATGCAGCGTCAGCTTGCAGCCTGGATTGACGGAAGAGGAGATGAAGTCTCAAGGAAACGATACGGGCTTACCTCATTGGGGCGTTGAGCTCGCAGTATCGCAGCAATCTGCGGCTCAAGAGATGAGGCCTGCCAAGATTGGCGAGCCAGGCGAAATTTTGGTTCGCTCAGCAGGGCTAATGATGTCTTACTTACCATCAACTGGCTTGTCCCCGACTGCTGATAAGGACATCTCCACAACGACCGAGGTTCTCACTCCGGATGGATGGTTTCGAACAGGCGATGTTGGCAAAATTACCCCTTCAGGAAGCCTGGTAATTACTGATCGAATCAAGGAGATGATCAAGGTCAGGGGTTTCCAGGTGCCCCCTGCAGAGCTGGAAGCGGTTCTGTGCAGCAGTACTGAAGTGGCAGATGCAGGTGTAGTAGCTGTCCACGATCCCAGCGAGGCTACTGAGTGGCCTAAAGCATTTGTTGTGCCTGCAGAGCAAATAGAAAATGATCGAGAGTTACAATCCTTGGCATACAGGTTGAGAGACTTGGTGGAGGGGCAGACGGCCAAGTACAAGTGGTTAAGAGGCGGAATAGTTTTCGTCAAACAGGTTCCTAAGTCACCCAGTGGGAAAATTCTAAGACGGGTAATGAAGGATGGGAGTGTTAGCGGCATCGAGTTCCAGGTCTACCGGTCAAAAGGATTTGCGAAACTGTGAGAGGTTCCTTGTTGTTTACCGACTGCTGACGCAGCTGCAAGGCTATTGTTTACCGACAGCTGGCGCAGCTGCAAGGCTGTTGTTTACCGACAGCTGGCGCAGCTGCAAGGCTGTTGTTTACCGGCTGCTAGCGCAGCTACAAGGCGAACTGAGCCAGCTTAGCGTTGCTGGGCAGGTATACACAAACATGAAACGCGCTTTCTCTCCTCTCGCTTCCATAGATCGTATTCAGTATACCAGAATATTCCTGTTCGGCCCACCACCATTTCAACACCGTCACATCTCAACTTCACCTACTTCTATTGCTATTGATTAAGCAGCACGCATCCCTTCAGGACTGCCTGGCAGGCTTGATCATAATGGAGGGCTCACCGGGGGCTACCTCCGAGCTGGAAAAATTGGAATATATGTACCACCATGTGTTTCTCCCTCCACGGCTTCCTGCTCATTCTGATGATCATGAACTTGTCTATGGCCTCCTAGATCTCGTGAAAAACTCGCTCACAGACTTTCGTGGCTTTGAGTTTGAAGACATCGAGCAGCATAAAATTGGTCAAGCCATTCATGCCCTCAACAATTTTCGGGTTCCTGGCTCAGACTTGAAACGTTTAACACCCCAAAGCTTGAAAACCGTGCTTGGTCGAGTAACGACTGAAGGTAAGTCACTTCATCCTGGGTGTCTTTTCTCATGTCATTAATAATAATATTTACTAGGGTCGTTGATTCCCCTGTACATTGAGATGCAGAACGCCGCCATCATATTAGACATTGATGATGATCATGTCGTTTTTAACATCTTCGAATTGTCACTTTCTAGCCAACAAGTTGTTACCACTAGGGGTAGATTGCGGCGAAGCTTCCCAACGCACGCAATCGGTATTCACAAAACGAAGTTCGGAAAGTCAGGGTTCCAAGCTGCGCTTGTCGATATACTAGAGACAATGAGCAAACAGAAAGCCCCCGAAGTGAGATCATTTGTCGATGAAGATGGAGAATGGGCGGAGAATCACCTCGAAACAACTGACCCTTCAGTTGTCTTGGAGTTACTGGCCCCGATATTGCGCGCCCATGGGCATGTACGTCAGGTCGACCACATATCAAAGAGGATTCGAGATGAAGCTGTATGCGCAGAGGGCCAGAGTGCCCCTTGGAGAAGGTCACCTGTATGGCTACTGCTCCGAGTGACCATTCATCTTGCGCTTTCACGGAAAGCTGTGCTATCTGATGACAATGGCCTATACAAGAAGTTCATGATCTTCTTCATGTCTCAATTGCTGAAAAAGGCCGTTGAGGCTGACTTACCAAGTGACGTTCTTGAAGTCATGATTTGCAAGATAGGTCATCGCCTGATCAAAATGGATTCTTGCAAAGCAGAGGACTGGCTGCACCCTGTGCATAAGTATGTCGCAAAAGCGAAAGAGTTGCAGCAGAAGCGATGGAATACTATACAGGGGGCACAAAGCAGCACGCTTGACTTCCCATCATTCAAGGATATCAACATTCAGGCCGATTCACTCTTTGAGCTGCCAGGCCTTGACGCTTTTATAGCGAAGCTCGCAAACAAGACTCGGCCCACACGCTCCAGTAACTTCAAGCCTAGCTCTCAAGACATATACTTCTCTACATTTGAGCTGCCAGATTTGCGTCTCATTGATCACTCGGGTTCATATTTACCATTCAACTTGGCGGGATTCGAGATGTGGATTGCAATCCGTCTTGATGCCTGGTTGCCACTCAACCTCGATAACGAAGCAACATGCGGCCGCATTTACTCCTTAATGAAGGATTATTATCGACTCGCTAATCCTCTATACAAAGGAAATCCCGAGGGCATTGCAATGATGCTGCTCACAATCTTGGAGCTTTGGGTGGCTATGGACAAATCAGCGAATCATCTTTGCCCACTCCTAGGAGATTACGACCACGAAGTGCCCTGTGAGGTATGGGGGCAGCTCTTACTCAAGTCCAAGGCGAGCATGACGAGGCTAGCAAATGCTGAAAAATATTTGGCCGCTAGAACAAATTCTGGCTCATTCGGCAAGGGCATTCTCAGAAACTTTGGTCACAAACAGTCATTTGCTGCCCGATTTTACCAGACGTCGCCTAGGCATCAAGAGCTTCTGCGAACGATCCGTGATGATGCTGACGCTAAGAGAAGAGATGCTCTTTCAGAGTATGTCCTGCTGCAAGATGAGCATGAGAGCTTGCTGCGCAGTGCTGGTTCCATGGTTTGCAATGGACAGAACAGCATTGATAAGAACGGTGTGCGATCTTCCAACCATAACAAAAAAAGGTGCCAAAAGTGCTTACTCGAGACAGAAGCTCGGGGACTTAAAATCCAGGCCCATGAGTGGCCTCTACCCGAGGATCCATCCGCGGAGAAATGTCTCGCTTTTGAGTTGGATGTGCCGCGTGTTTTTGGAAACTGGCGGGATGCCACACTCTTTCTGTTGATTGACGTGTTACAATACCAAGACTTAGTCAAAGCCAAACCCATCAAAAACACGCTGGAGGCTTATGATGGGTTGAACGGTTACATGAGATCACCGGAAAGCCATCGACTTATCTTGGCTACCGACTGCAAGTTCCGAAGAGCTCGTTATATCTTGATATCGAAAAGCAAGAGCAAGAGTGAAGTGGAAATGAAGAACACGCTGAAATGGAAATTCTACGACCAGTCTTCTCAAGTTCTGATTGGACTGTTCGAGAGAGAAGATAAGGCGTTCTCGCATCTTGGCTTTAATCTGCCTTCGGCAGCCGACTCCCTCGAGCCATTTGTGAGTCGCTCTTGTGGAAATGTCGATGGCCAACAGCCGAATCAGATCATCGCCAACCAATCAAAATGTCCAGATAATATGGGCATTGGTGAATTTCGCGCTTTATGTGCGCTTTCTTATGGGCGCCTCACGATATGGCAGAACATTTTAGGCTATTGTACCTCGATTGATTTCAGAAAGACCGAGACGCTCATAATCCTATTACGAGCCTCCCATCAAACAGGGCCTCCTTTATCCACATGGAGGAGAAGCTACCATGAGATCTTGGCAGATGTGGCATTTTCAAAGAGAATCATCGAGTGGCTCCAAATATTACTACAACGATATCAGGATAATTGGGAGGCCGTAACAGCTGTGTGCTCCATTGTCATTCTCGCTACTCGCCTGGCATCAATTGGGCCTATACAAACTCACCAGCTATGCCTTCAATTCTTGCACAAGGCTCAAGATATATGTGCCAGATGGCTCACTCTTGTGACTGAACAGGCCTCCCAAGCGACGGATAACCACGGGGCTCAGCTACTGGCAAAGCGACGGGATATAGCTTTGACAGGTGCAACTGCTTTCGACTTGGAAGATGAAGACCTCGAGAGCCTCATGACCGACCCAGGAAGAGCCTCTATATTTATAACTTGTTCCATCGAGATTGAGAGTACTCTTAATAAAGAGGAGGATCAGATTCACAGGGCGCTTGTTCTTCGTTGGCAGCGCTTGACACTCAGAGCAAGAGCCACACTTCTCAGCCGAATTGTAGCTGGCTGCCCATCCCTAGACAGAGCGCTACACCGCGTCTGGCCAGGTTATACGAGCTTTCAGGGACAAAGATGGTTGAGTGTGAACAAGTGTTGGCTTGTCCGTGTTGCATCATCTGATGATACTGCTCGTGCGATCGATGTGCACTACAACCTCCTCACTGGCGAGATTCTCGTGGGAGGGCGCCCACTTGGAAGGCTGCCGGCCAAGTACGAAGGCCACAACACATATCAAGCTCTTTTTGGGGCATGCCATTTCGATAGTCTACCAAGCACAGAGCCAGACATGGAGTTTTTGTTCACAAGATTGTTCAAAGGTTACCAGATACACCTCTCTATAGAGATGAGAGATGATTCTACTGATAATCAAGACGTCTTGATCCGTGCCGTTGACGAGACGGGAGCATTGGAGTTTGTCCCCTCCCATGTATTTGTAGGCATACTTCCCACTGCATTTCATCGAGACTACGTTCACTGGTACAGCACAAATATCTGCGGCGTGATATTCCGTCCCAAAGATACGCCATGGCTCACTACTGCCACCGAGTGGTCATTGAGAAAGAATGGCGACGCTTGGATCCTATAGAAGAGCACTTGCACATTAATCAACTTTCGAATAGCTACTGGAAGAAAGTTCAATACCATATTTGCACCATTGGAGGGAGATGAGGGCATTCACTTGCTGCACGACGTGCAGCAGGGCAACTTGAAAATTGCCATACCTCGGCTTCGCTTGAACTTCTTCACAAGGGCAGGCTCCGATATGATCTGGTCCAGGGAATACGGCGGTCAAGCGGTAGATCAAAACCAGAATCTTGGTACTCTCGTTGGTCTACACTCGAAGCTGGTACTAGCATCACCTAACCATCCACTTTCGCAAATAGTCCTAATTCCAGATGGAGTGGTGACGTGGGCGTTATCGCCAACGCGGGATCATGTCGAGATCACCATTAGCAGTACTTGCAAGAATGACGTCGATACCTTGCGAGCATACACCGTCAATCATCACTTGCAAAGGCTTGACGATGATGGAACGAGAGATAGCAAGCTTTTCTTGTGCTATCTGCATGCTTTGACATCTCATTGCCTTCCAGATCCGTTCACGTCACACCGGGGAGTCGAGCAAGCTCTGGATATCCTCAGATCTGCTGCAATGCGCTCATATAGACACTTGAACGCTCGGGACATGGCGCTGTTCATCGCAATAGCTAAGCTGAGCCCGGAACGGAAATTTCACCCGCCAGAGAAGAAGATGATACAGAGAGTGACTTGGTTACCGGACCTGAGCTTTCTATCACAACACGGAAAGTTCTACTCAGAAGTATCAGTCATCTTTCAAGATATAGAAAGATGGGAAAGCGTTTTCAGTAAAAATGTTACTGAACTTCCAGCACTCGATTTTGTGCAGCCTGACCTAATGATGCGAGACTCCATACGAGCGTCCTCACTATGGCGTGTGGGCTATGGAGCGGAGGACTACAGCAGGTCAGAAGATAATGAAGCGAAATACAGGAATGCTGGAGGGGATAGTGAGCGGTATCGGCGCATATTTCGTTGGGCCTCGGCATATCTGGATGAGGACGAGCGATTGCCCTTTGAAATCGCCGAGGATATGCCTCAAAAGTTCCTGGAAGTCCTTAAAACGGCCAATGCTCAGAGTATCACCGGTACTACCAAAGCTGTCACGGCGAAGGAGATATCATACGATTCAATCTGGATGGACAAGCCTGCGGATCTTCTGTGGAGGTTATTCTTCCCAACATTGGAGTATTTCCAACGTCACCATAAACCCCCCCGTCATCCTCTTTATGTCTTGTCCATGCTCGGGGCAATGCTATTTCCAGACCACCATGAGCCAATGGCTGCGCAAATCCTTTATGGGGTTGCAAGAATAAGCAGATTTACTAACGATCATCACAGATTAGGTAAATTCCGTGACTTGGTCCCTAGAAACGGCAAGCGACCTGAGAGAAATGATCTCATACACAAACTCAACAGATTTGGCCGACGTATTGATGGTCAGGGTATGTCCCTGGCGCCCCGGATCAAGAATGAGGCAGATGATGTTTATGAACAGCGCCGTGAAGACGCATTTGAGGCATCAAAGAAGCAAAATATTGAGACATTTGCTGATGCTTTGAAGAAACATTTCCCTAAATCTTTGGAGAGATTTCAATGCCCCAACAACGCCGGTGCATATATCAACGTCAACGAAGCTCTCGCAACTCTTGAGTCGGACTGGGATCGCTGGATAAGAAATCGAAACGTGGAAACCTTCCTGACAAAGTTGGTGCATTCTTTGGGCCAAGTTCGAACTCAACCAGACGACTGTACTCCCAACAACCCTAATTGTGCCTATCCCACATGCCGTCTAAATTCTCATTTCGTCAGAATAGAGACTTTACTCAATGCATCTCCTCCGATCATCCCTCCTCTACCCGTTCTGGAGATCGATCGATGGCTTGAATCTCAAGCTCTTCTACGTGCAGGCGCTTCCTTGCCTAGTATCATGCAACATCTCGAAACAACAGCTGCATGCCAAATGGAACACAAATATGCCCAAGAGCTAAAGGCGAGCCACGCTTCTCTCATGACGAAAGAGGAGGAGATCATGAAGCCGAACCTTGATGTTGGGGAAATGAATGCTTCTTTTGTTGCGTTTCATGAGGATGCCCTGAAGCATACTACCAATGCATATAGGCATATTGCCAACATCCTTCAACAGCCACGCTTTATGACCTCAAGTGAGAGTATTCTATCAACACCTGAGGTTGAGCAACCCGCCCTTGAACAGCCACGCTCTGCGACCGCACGTGAAAGTATTCTATCAACACCTGAGTTTGAACAAACCGTTATTGAACGAGCCTCGAGCTCTACAGATGCTATAATCTCTGAAACACAGCTGTGGCCTATTATATCTCAACGTCGGATGCTGAGTCTGTTGAATCACACATCGTGGCGTAGCATCCCTCCCCTGTGGCAGAAATGTATCAAAGACTTTGCCCTGAGTCTTTCCAATCTACAGTGGGCGGAAGCGCTGGTTAGACAGCAGGGATGCACAGAGGACCTGGTCAAAGAGTTACAATATGCCATCCCTAACGAAGACAGTCTCCGACTCACGCCTGATGCACTTCTGCTGGCAATCGAGGGCAACATACGTATTCGGAAGCTCCAGGAAGAGGTGGCAAGCGAAATGATTGACCCCTCGGGCAATGGCAATCAGGTTATGCAGCTCAATATGGGCGAAGGGAAATCGTCTGTAATTATACCCTTGGTGGCTGCGACTGTAGCGAATGGAGCCCATCTGCCAAGGGCCATTGTTAACAAGCCGCAGAATCGGCAGATGTGCGAAACACTAATAACTAAGCTGGGGGGGCTTATAAACCGTCCCGTACGCCACATGCCCTTCCACAGGGGAGTTAACATTGATGCAAAGGGATTCACAGCCTTTATGAAGATCTATACAGATTGTATGTCGTCAGGAGGTGTTATACTCGCCCAGCCAGAACACATCTGCTCTCTACGAAACATGGTGGTTGAGAAAGCATTGATAAGGAACAACTTCACGGAGAGCAAGAATTTCTCTATTATACAGTACTTCTTCAACACCAAGTGCCAAGACATTGTTGATGAAAGTGATGAAGTCTTCTCCACAAAGTTTGAGCTGACTTTTACAAACGGAAAACAAAAGAACATCGACCCTAGTCGTTGGAGGGTGACACAAGCTGTCCTCGGGATGATGCCTGAATACGCCAGAGAGATTTCAGCCAAGGAGCCACACGCCCTCGAACTTCATCAGGAGCGGGAAGGTGCATTTCCTCGAATCAGGTTCTTGACTGAAGAAGCTGGTAACAAAGTTCTATCTGCTGTAGCTCGAGCTGTGGTAGATCGTGGAATCGAAGGATTCTCTTGTGGTCAACAAAGCGAAGAGGATCGAGATTCGCTATATAACTACATCACGCAGTACAAAGTAAACACGACCATGATATATCGCGTCGAATCAGGGCCTTTCTGGAACGACATGAACAAAAACACCATTCTTCTCCTCCGAGGACTTTTTGCACACGGCGCACTTGCTTTCGTTTTCGGAAAAAAAAGATGGCGTGTGAATTATGGTCCTGACCCCTCGAGAAACCCCCCTACCAAGCTTGCGGCTCCCTATGTAGCGAAGGACTCTCCAACAACACGATCAGAGTTCAGCCATCCTGATATGATCATTTGTTGCACATGTCTATCTGCATATTACGAGGGATTGAGTGATGAAGAGCTATTCACATCATTCGATAAGTTGCTGTCCTCAGACCAAGGCGATGTCGAGTACCAAGCATGGGTTGCTTCAGCTCCTCAGCTCCCCGAGACATATCATCATCTAAACAGCATCAATATCCGCGACACGGTTCATTGCACCACTCAGATATTCCCTCATCTTCGTTACTCGCAGGAAGCTATCAACTATTACCATGCAAACGCCGTCTTCCCTCGAGAGATGAGAGCCTTTCCCAGCAAGATCACCGCCTCTGGATGGGATATAGGACAAAAGAAAGCACTGCCATTGACAGGGTTCAGCGGCACGAATGACTCACGCCATCTGCTGCCACTTACTGTTACCCAAGCAGACTTATCTGTATTGAAGCATACTAATGCTTTCAACATTGAAACTCTGCTACGACCAGAGAACTCGGTATGCTTGATGACGGAAAGGGGTCACCGAGGAATGTGCACAGGAAGCCAGATCCTGAGCGTAGTCACTCAACTGACAAAGGAGATACGTGTGATATTGGATGTCGGTCTCAAGTCGTTGACTTCACCAATTGCGAATTGGCTCGGTCGTAGCTCGGCCGAGTTGACGATGCGAGTGTATCTGCGGCCATATTTTGCAACGATGATGACGAGATAGCTGTCATTGATAGGCAAGACCGTATTGAGCTCCTGCAAGTGTCGCCATATCGACGAAACCTGAGTGCTTGCCTTGTTTTCTTAGACGATGCCCATACGCGAGGCACTGATTTACAGCTGCCTACTTCCTACAATGCAGTTGTGACGCTGGGTCCAAACCTGACGAAAGACCGACTTACGCAAGGTAAGCAACGTCCCCCCGGATTTGATCAATGACTCTTGATGGAGCTGACTTTGTAATAGCTTGTATGAGAATGCGAAGACTTGGCTACGGACAGACCGTAACTTTTTGTGTATCGGAAGAAATTGAGAACAATATTCGAAACTTTATATCCAGCACCAGGGACGACAACAGTTCAATATCCGTTTCTGACATCATTGAATGGTCGATTGGCAGAGGGACATGGGAAGACTTGCAGCAGTCACTTCCTACTTGGAAGGATCAAGGAAAGAGATTTTTGGATCAGAAAGAACCATGGAAGAGGGCTCAGAAACCGAACGAAATCTTGCTGAGCCCTCAGCTCGCCAAAGAACTCGTGGACGTGGAGGAGCAGAGTCTCGAGGAACTATATCGGCCGTCTAAAGATGTGCTACGGCGTGCTGAGGAAAGGGAGACTGGCGATCCCATGCGGGATGAGCTCGAGGTACGAGATGATAGCCTTCGTCGTGCTAGTCACGATTCAACACAGCGATCATCCGCGTTTCGAGAGGAATCAGAACGAGAAGTTACTTCTGAAGTTGAGCAAGAACGCCACGTCGAACGCCGCCTGGACGCGTCGGCGTTGGACAACTCCTTGCACTATAAAGTAAAGGAGTTTGCACAGACTGGAGCGTTGGATCCCGAGAGCGGTGCTTTCTTACCGGCGTTTATGGCTTTCAAGACGACATCTGCAGCTGCTTTGCTCAGCGAGGAGGATTGGTACAAACCTTGGGGACTTTGGGCAACCCGGGATTTCAAGCTCACGGTTGATGCGGATGAAGTGGACGACCTCGATTCATTCCAACGAGATGTCAGATTCGTCTTGCTTCACAGGCATGCGAGCGTCATAGGGGGCATTTTTGTCAATCATGGTATTGTTGCCGTTGTCATCAGCCCATTTGAGGCAAATTTGCTCATACCGGCCCTGAAAGGCCAAGAGAATGCTTCCCTACACATCTATGCCCCTCGCCACAACGCGGCATATCCCCCTATGGACGATCTTAGTCTATACAAATACCCGCCGCGTGCTTCTGATATCTCGCTGCCGAGGAACATCCAAGTTGAGCTGAATCTTTTCGCTGGTCAGCTGTACTTTAGAAGCTTCCAGGAGTACACGGAAGTTTGCGATTTCCTTGGCCTCGCTTGGGCCGATGATTTGGAACGTGTCTATGTTGGCATAGACGGCTTTATTGAACAGAGAGACGGGGACTCTCCAGCCCGGTTCCAGAACAGCCCTATCCGCTTCTTTCAGGTCGTCATGGGGAAGATTCGGCACTTTGGCTACAGTATCGAGAAATCCCATGTCGGGAAGATGCTGGGTGGGATGAGGCTGACTGAGAAGGACTTTGAAGAGCGAAGGAAGAGGTCGGCTGAGGAGATGTCTGGTGATGAGGATGGGGATGGGATGAATGACGGAGCTGAGCGACCAGAAAAGGTACGCAGGGTTTGATGCATTTGATCTGCCATTTACACAGGAGATGCGTAAGTGCGTAGGATCCTGGGAAGTTGTACAAGTTTTATGAACCATTTTGCTGGTCGTGTTATGATCAAGACAGGGGACAAGATAGTCAGTTCATAGCATAACATGAGGTTGTATTAAAGAAGTTCATAACATAACATGGGGTTGTATTAAAGAGGTAAATGTGAGCCATTATACATATTATTATCTGATCAACAGTTTTGCGTCCTGGTACTATCGCTGTTGACAATGACAGCAAGCAAGCCAAACTTGGCCCATTTACAGAACGAAAGCACCAACGCCAGCGACAATGGCGGCGAGGCTCAGGCCGTGGGCGGCAACGCCACCGGTAGGAACAGGATCAGGCTCCATGGTCTCGGTAGGACCAGTAGGAGCAGGCATGCTAGGCTCAGACATGGTCATGGTGGCGTTGCTCCCGCTGCCGCTGCCGCTACCGCCGGTGGGATGCATCATCATCTTGTAGGCATCGCAGTCTGCGTCCTCGGCCAGCTCGCACGTCTCCTCGTCGATGCAGATGGCCTGCAGCTCGGCGCCCTGCCCGGGGATGACCTCTGCGGCGGGGCTGCAGCGCATGTTAAAGGTGGACATGAGGGCCTTGGCGACGACCTCGACGTCCTCTTCCGCGACGCCGAAGGAGGCGGCAGACAGGCCGACCTGGGTGATGAAGTAGGTCATCTCGGCGTTGTTGAGGTTCATGAACTTGTGGACCTCGTACATGGAGGGGTTGGCCGTGTAGGCGTCGAAGCCGGGCATGCCTTGCTCCGAGCAGCCGAGGAGGGAGCCGAAGAATTGGTACAGATGGGTTAGGAGGAAGCTGTTTTTGAAATCAGTTAGCGGAGAAGATTAGGGTTGGGTAATAGTGATGGACGTACTATTGTTCGGAGTCTTCGCCGTTGGCAGGTTTATTCTCCTTTAGAGGTTCGGCACCGCCGTCGCCGAGAAAGTTGACCTTGACGCCCTCCTTGCCACCGCGGTTGGTCGATGCCATCTCCCCGTTGAAGTAGGGCAGCAAGTTGACTTCCTCATCACCGACCTTGCCTGGGGCCAAGATGCCAGGAACCTTGATGCCAACGTTGGGCTCAGTGTCTTTATCAGACGCTTGTCAGTTGAAGGGAAACAAAGCTAGGGGGGTGTCGGGGCGTTGGAGGATGATGTTGTGTGTGTACTTACAATTGCCAATTACGACGGTGTTGACGATGAGGGTTAGGATCGTGGCTTGGTTCTCGGCCGTGTTGTTCTCAAGGAGGGCTGTGGTGTAGTAGTCGCAGATGGAAACATTCTCGGGACGACCCTGGGCCTTGACGGCGGTGGCGGCCGTAGCTGCGATGGCAATCTTGTTGAAACGCATGTTGAACGAGTGAGCGTGTTTTTCTTTTCTTTTTCTTTTTTCCTTTTTTTGACTGCTTATTCTCAAAGTTGGATTTTGGAATGTTCAACGAGTTAAGAGAGAAGAGGAAGGGTAAAAATGAATAGGACAGTAGGAGGGAAAAGGCTTCTTATTGAGTTTCACCACCAAGCTTTCATATTTGAAACGATGACACTCGTCCGGATGAATCTAGCCAACGCTTTGCTTGACCAGAGTCCATCTTGTCCTGTAGGTGTCTTGGTCTGCTAGTCTTTCACTGAACACACACACACACCCCTGTTGAATCTAGTTAGGCAGGGGCTGGGCAATGCCGGGTCTTGTCTGTTCCGGCTGGGGTTCTCCTCCACATGCTGCTCGATCCGGGGGGGACGTGCCGCAATCGGTGCCGATGGTACGTACGCAACGATCTACATACCTGGTAGGTAGCTGTGCGCATCTTGGTAGCCCGTCCGTGGCTAGGTTGAGTTTGTGGGCTTGAAGCCAACGATTGGTTAGTTCGAGAGAGACACACACAGAAAGGGCTTTTCATGACCGCGTCTTGGGGCGTCCAAGTGCCATCTTCCCCAAGACAACCCATCTCCGTTGCATGGCACGTGTAGTAGTACGCTTTGCCAGGCTAATGGCTCTGTATGAGAGGGAGCTTTCGACCAAACTATTTGCAAGCCTTTTGGCTCGGCTTACGTCCTCGACTTCCCAAATTCCCCATCTTGGCAGACTGGCAAGACTAACAAGACCAATCAATATTACCCGGAAAGGGAAATGAGCGGTGGAGTCATGAATCACGATCAATAGCAAGGGGGAATCGACAAAAACAAACAAAAAAAAGGGACCCATCGCTGGCAAAACATTCAACCAATAGAAAGCACCTCGTTTGAAAGCAGAACAGAGAAAAAGGACTCTAGAACGAGAACGATGGGGTGGATGACACCAAAAGAGATCGATCTTGGAGTTGGTTGGAGAGCTAGGCCTAGTGTGGTCATGGTGTCTCTCGGATGGGTGGTGATCCGAACTCGGCTGAGGTACGTTCCGGTGCATTATGATGGTGGTGGGGCCGTACAAGTATGTACAAGTAGAGACAACGTTTGGAATCATTGCTCTTGTCTCATCAGACTTGTACTGGTGAGCTGCGCCCCCCTCTCTGCGTTGGGTTCTATCTCACCGCCGTCCAGCAGTAGTTCACTTCCTCGACCGCCTCTCCCCGATCCAAGACTAGAAGTTAGTCTGCGTCCTTTTTTTCTTTCAGCTCTTGGATACGCTCTCAGATTCTTCAAGTCACCTTTGAATTGGTTGTAGGTACCCCGTAAGGACTCTGGAAACGGTCCGGTTCCAGTCCCTACGGAGATGATTCTAGGAAATGAAGAAATGACAGATATGTCTCGAAATGGTTCTCTTTGGCATGTTGGTATTGCCTTTGTTCAAGCCTCGAGGATTATCCAATGACAGGTAGGCCATCTCCAGTGATGTTGGGAGTGAGGGCTGTCTTCTACAGGCCGGCTCCCAGTCATGGAGGAATGCAATGTCAACGTACTTCGTGTCCACTTCCGCCTCTATATGCTCACCACGCTCCGCTGATATGCGGTACGATGATTCTTTTGTTCTCTGTCGATGACACCGTGTCGAGCAGGAAGTGAAGTAAAGACTGTTTCGCTTTCGCGACCTTTTGAGCGTATGATATACATCATCCATTCATGCTACACCGTGACGGTTTTTGATTCATGTCAGCTGTTGATTTCGTAGCGGTATTCGGGTCCCGGACGAGCGCTGTCCCTCTCGGCCAATGAGATTCAGCATTTCGCCAAGGATACCGGACCTTGGGTGTCAAGCTCTTGGTTCCCAGACAAAAAGGGGGAACACCAGGATTGCATGAAAGCCGATGCGCGGGGCTCGAAGTCATGTGACTTGGCATCAACTTGCCAACGCATGATTTCGCAAGGCAGACAAATCCGTCCCGATCCGTTTGGCCGCTAAGTAGCACATGGAGAGAGAGAGCGCTTCTTGTATATATTCTCGACCACTAAAGGCAGATATGCGCATATTGCGTAGCACAGTGTTTGCGACCAAAGCGACGAGCACCTCTCCGAGCACGTAGAGAGACTCCAACTAGAGCGGAACATGGTCATGCCATGAATATTTGGGATTGGGATCTAGGCAGCACGTTAGCTCAACAATGTCGGAATATTGACATCGGTGTTTGGATGCAGTGAGCTGCACGCTACTCTAGACGTCCATGTCGACTCTAGGCAGACATCAATACGTACCATAACTCTGTTACGCAACGGAGCCAGGACAAAAATATATTGTAGAGCAGAACGACATCTTAGAGTAGGTCACTTGTAGTTGACGATAAGAGTCTCGCCGCATATACAGACGTCTGCCATCGGCTTTGAAGGCAAGATGATACGACTTTTGAAATCATCAATCCCATTCGTCGTGGCTTTTTTTTTGGCGTTGAGGATATGCATTAAAGCTCAATAATACAGGCAGCCATTTGGGAATGAGAATAACCAAGGGTTTGTCAATAAAACGAAGGGCATGTTTCACTGAGCGGGGATTTTTAACAAGCGGGGGGCGGGGGGGAATATTTGAGGGCGGGATGCTCTTGCCAGAGGGTGACATGATGCTCCTTCCTTTCATCTACATTACCCTTTTTATTCATCGCTTCCATATCGCCTTCAATACTCACCACCGTTCATCTATATTTATATTTGTATGTATCCAGTTTTTTGTTACTTGTATGCCTGGGCGACACAAACGGGCAGAGCTAATGTAGGAGAGAGCATAAAATTCGCCTGCGAGATTTTGCTCCATCCTTTATACATGTCCCACCCTGCGGCTGATGGGTTTAAGCAGCCTTGAGCTATAGCTCAAGGCTTCTTGATTCATCAATCGTGGGGACCATTTTTAAACTCGACCACATCTCGATAACGGCTGTTGGGTAAGATTTCGTGGGCAGCACGGATGAACCAAGGTTTTGGGATAGGGGCTCCTCTTAGGTAGTCCTTTTTTACAAATAAAACATGTAAATTTCATTACAAGTGTAGTAAAGAACATGGAAAGCGTTGATCTATTTCGTGCTGCCGACCTTTTTGCCGTATCGGAGTTTAGCATAGCAAAGAAACAAATCTCATCATCTAGATATCCAGCAATTCCATCTAGCCATCATCATGAAGATGAAAAGAAGGAAACTTTAATGTTTTATTTCTTTCGTTGCCGCTTTCCGACACAGTTGACGCAAAGTCATAAAGGCCCCGACGTCTTCTCATGATGCAGTCAGAGGCAAGGAAAAAAATCCTAGAAATGAAAATCAAGGACTTGGGAGGTTCCGACCTGAAAGTCGTTTGTACTTCGAAAATGGACACGTTTTATTCTAGAAAAACTCTCAATTTATTTTGAAACCATATCTAGCACCAGAATCCAAACTTAGCCAGATCCCGATTATGGTTCATGGTGAAGAAGGTCCGTGAGTTTGTGTGCGTGTGCAGGGTGTACGGGTGTGTATGGGTGTGAAACGGGACGAACGATTGCACAACAACGCTTTTTACCGTCGTGGGCGTAACGTAAGGTACCCCTCAATTACGGAAAGTCAAATCATACTGTGTGTGTGTGAAGTGAGAATGGTAAAGTTGGGGAAAGCCTGTTCCACCAGCCCGCGCGTCCAAATGCATGCATCACTACCCTAGGTAATGTTGTGCAAGTCCAAAAGTTTGAGAAGGAACAAAAGACGAGATGGCATCTAAATAAGAAATACTAAAACTTCTAAAAATAAACGAGTCGTGATGCCCCTCCCCTCTTATTAGATACAAGTGAATAGCTTATTTGTTCACCCATGTTCTAATTACCGAGAGTCTTTCCACTCTTCACACATCATTTACAACACCCCCCCTCACCTAAGTAGGAAACGGTATATATGTGAAGAAGGAACAAAAAAGGACGCAAGAAAGCAAAAAGCACGTTGGAGAGAAAAATCTCTTTACACGTCCGTAATGTCCTCGATCTTGTCGGCCTTGGCGATGACCGGGGGAGGGCGCTCAATCTTCTGACGGAGAATCTTGCTCTTGAAAAAGTAAGGGACGGATACGCGGATCTCGTGGCTGATGAACTGCCGGGTGGGGACGGAAAAGACCTCTGCGTAGCGGGTGTTAGCGGATCCAAGGCAATTGAGAGAATAATGACTGAGTAAATAAACTTACGGTCCAGTTCCTCGAGGGTGAGCTGCTTGGTCTCACGGACGAAGCAAAAGATCATGCCCCAGGCGATAAGGTTCAGACCAGCGTAGAAGCCGACTTGAAAGCAAAATGTTAGCGAGACCGTGATTTAAAAGGAAAGTTTCCTAGGCTGTTTTGTTTGTAAAACTTACAGGCTCCGGTGGGCGTCATGACGGTCGTCATACGAGGAAAAGTCAGACCCAAGACGCCGGCAAAGGTGTTGTTGATGCAGACGGCCCAGGCCATGCCCTGCTCACGCTGGATGGTGGGGAAGACCTCGGCAGAGTACTGGAAAGCGACGGGCCCCTCGCCGAGGGAGTACATGATGGTGAAGAGGTAGACGAAGAGGATGATGGGGCCGATCCTCTCGGCGCGGCTCCCGTCCTTCTTGAGCAGCGACAAGCCGCCGGCGAGGAGGAAGATGCACATGAAGGGAAAGGTCCACATGGTGAGCTTGCGGCGGCCCTTGGTGTCGATGAGGAAGAGGGTAGGGATGGTGGAGACGACCTGGACGGCGCCGTAGCCGAGGGAGGCGTAGAGGGCCTCGGTGGCGGTGTACCCGACCTTTTCGAAGATGCTGGAGCTGTAAAAGGAGATGATGTTGATGCCGCACATCTGCTGGGCCAGCATGACGGTCGAGGCGCCGTAGTTTGCGCGGCGGATGCGGGGAACGGTGAAGCAGTCCCTGAGTCGGTCAAAGTACCCGGCGCCTCCCGCGAGCTTCTTCTCCTCCTCGTAGATGACGTACGAGTAGTAGTAGTCGCGGGCGGCGATGATGGGGTGGGCGCGGAGGCGGCTCATGGAGTGGAAGGCCTTGTCGTGCTTGCCGTGCTTCATCAGCCAGCGGGGGGACTCGGGGCAGAAGAAGATGCCGATCATGAGGACGAAGGAGGGGATGAAGGCGGAGCCGAACTGGAGGCGCCAGGCGATGTCGCCCGTGTCCTTGACGATGATGTTGGCCGCGAAGCCCAGGAAGATGCCGGCGACGACCCACAGCTGCCAGAACATGACGAGGGCGCCGCGGGTCCTGGCGGGCGCCATCTCGGCCGAGTAGATCGGGACGGTAGCGTTCTTGGCGCCGATGCCGATACCCATGATAAAGCGGGCGGCGAAGAGTGACTGCCAGTCCTTGGCGAAGCCCGAGGCGATAGGCGTGGCAGTAAGGCAGGCGGCAGTGAGGAAGATTTCACCACGTCGACCGAGGTAGTGGTTGAGGGGATCAACGATCCAGGCGCCGCTATAAAAGGTTAGTTGTCTTTTGAAATAACCACCACGACGACATCACATCGACAGAACATCATCTCGACACAACATCCTCTTGACATCCCCTCGACCCAATGTATGAATACTCACATCAGACCAGCCGTCAGGAAAATAATGGAATTAATCAACCCGACGATCCACTCATCTCTACCCTTCCCAGCGATGCCAAACTCCTGGGGAAACGAAAGGTTCGCCCCGTTGGCGCCCGTCTGGTCCCAGCCCTGCGTGGCGGCCCCGACGGCGCACAGGCCGATCGAGTACCAGAGCATCCTGGGGCCGTGCCACTTGTGGTCCCGCTCGTAGACGAGGGCGGCGCGCTCCTCGTCGCTGAGCTCCGCCACCGACTCGAACTGATCGGGCTCGCGGGCCACGAGGGCGGCGCGGCCGAAGAGGTCTGCGTGCTCCGAGAGGTTGTGCTGCTCTGCGTAGGTGCGGGCGTCGAGGACGGCGTGCTCTTTTGAGACGCGCTGCAAAAAGTAGAGTCAGTTTTCGTTGTCCTCTTGTCTCACTTATATAGACCAAGAAGTTGGTGATTCACGAATCTGAGACATGATGAAAACTCACCTGCAAAGGGTTTATGACGACGTTTGCAGCTATTGACTGACGACGGCTGCCACGACGGCTGCCAGGCATGCCAGACGCAGCCGTTTGAGAAACATCCTCATGGTTCTCATGGTGAGGCGCGTTGGACGCGTCCAGAACCTTTTTCTCGTCCATCTTGTCGAATCAAACGAAAAAGGGGACGAAGACGATCTCGCGTCCAATGGTAAAAAGAAGTAACAGAAAGTTCCTTTTTGTCTCGTCTCTCTCGTCTGGGGAAATGGAGAAAAAAAGAGGATCAAGATCACAGATCCCAAGATCAAGTGGACAGCAACGTGGGTTGGGATAAAAGGAAGGAACTCCTCTTTTTTTTTTTCGCTCTCTCCTTCACGATCGTCCTCGCTTGTGCAGGGAGTAGAAGAATGGAGATGAACAAGAGAGCATAGAAAAAGTAGAAAAATCCCAGAATGATTGCGTGGGGAGATGGGGGGAGGGGGACAGGGCTTGTTTAATATACTTGCAGCAGGAGATCTTTAACCTGCTTTTTCGCTTATTCTATTTTGGAGGAAAAGGCCGGAAGCAGCCTTTTTGGCACACACACACACGCATCATTCGAGCTTCCTTCCTCTTGGATAGAAGGCAAACTTACTCTCCATGCTTGTTATTTCCCCCATGTCACTCTCCTCCACACCCCCCATTTCCTCCTCCTTCCTCCGCTTTCTTCCTCCGCACTTGGGGTGTGTGGAGAGGAGGGGGGGGGGGGGACAACCCGACTTGGGACCTTACTGGTGTCCCAGAAGAAAGAGGTGAGGAGATGTTACTACAATGCGACTCTTCCCCACCACCCCCCATGTTCAAGCGTTTTGGGATGAATGAAGTTGAACCGTGGAATTAGTGCTGAACATGGGATGGCGCTACCAGAGGCAGCCGCATTCAATCAGCGCCATCAACTCCTCAAGGGGAGAAGGGGGGATCATTGATAGTCCTCTGTCTCTCCAACAAGAGTCAGAAAAAGAACACATGACGGAGTTCATCTGCTACCTTGGTAACTTTCCGGTAGTACAGAGTATGAAGAACGAATAGTAGTGAATTAGGGGAAACTGTGCCGTAAAAACCCAAGTTGTACAAGCAATCAATTTTTGCATCTGATTTTCCCAAACGTTGGCCGTGTGGTTGTAAGTGGAGCCAACTCGGTTAAGACGGCAAGCTCGAGTGTGGATTCGACAACCATGTGGTACCCAAGGATCGGCTTTTTTTTGCTCACGGCTAGTTAGGTAGTAGTTAGTAGACTGTTGTAGTAGCACATAATTTGTCCAACAGAACATGCTTAAACAAGTGCCATCATGTTCGGTTTTGTGTGTGTGGGAGAGAAGATTTAGAGGTAGGAAAAGTGGCTGCCTAGATTTCGTGCTTTTTCTTGCTCCATTTTGCCCCTCTCATTCTCTCTCTGTTCTTCTCCTTCTGGCTGTCTTTCCCCGTGGGCACATTTTGTGGTCTCTTCTCCCACATTTCCGGGGGAGAGACAAACCCTTGAACCCGCAACCGTTTTTTACATTCCATTTTTGTCCACCCAGGAAATGAAGTAAAAAAAAGGGAGATCCCAGATCCTTGGTTTAAAATCCATGAGACCCGGGACCATGGATGCACATATTTACTAGACATTTACGGTGCAAGTTCCTTATACAAATCTTATGTACAATTACGTCGTAGTCTTTTGCCTGAGCTCCCCCCTTAGTCACGCCGGGCCAAGACCCTAATTGACCAATCAGGGAGCCCGTCGCGTATCGATGAGGTATGGTCGTCTACGGGCGGACAATAAAAAGGGCTTTTGCCGCAAGGAGGCCAAAACGGTGTTCAACGAAAACGTCGAATCGTGTGTCGTTGCTTTATATCCTTTTCCTACAAGTGCCGGAACCGCCCCCAAGTCAACCAACCGGACGGACAGCCCAACCTCCTCCTCATCCTTCCTCTCCTCCCACAACCCGCGCCCGTCAAAGACAATGTCTGCCGCCGCTACGATTACCGCAGCTGCTGGCAGCCAGAAGAAACCGAGGACCAGAGCATACGCCCCCAAGGTGCGTACGGGTTGCGCGACCTGGTGAGTAAATCTCCGCTATTGGTGTGAATGCAATCAATCAAATGCACCATCATCTCGTCCTTTTATCTCTTTACTCTCTCTACACTTTCTGCATCCACACCCCTCCCCTTGCCCTCCCCTATCCCTATCCCTCTCCCTCCCCAGTCCATCCCCAGTCCATCCCCAATCCATCCCCAACCCCAGTCCATCCCCAATCCATCCCCAACCCCGGTATCCTGTGTTGCCCCCTCCCCCAATGGCAAGGCCATTACGGAGTTATGCAAGGCCAAATCGAAATTTGGTCAAGGGTTTTACCGAATTTTGACACCCAAAAAAAGAAAATAAAAAGAGTAAAAAGATTACCGTAAATCTGTACCAAATCCAGTTACTGATGTCAGCCTTCTTCTTCTTCCTTCCCCCACCCTCCAGCAAAATCAGGCGAAAAAAGTGCGATGAAGGCAAACCAACATGCCGTCGTTGCCGAGATGGAGGATATCTCTGCGATGGATATCCACAGGTTCCTGCAGTAGCCGGCAGTAGAGGCAAACCGCAAACTTCTGCCTGCGAGCGAGCAGCGGCAGGAGCAGTCCACCCATTGTGCAACAATGCTAGTGTCAGCCGCAGCACCACCACCACCACTGCTATTACCAGTAGTAGCAGCAAGTGCACCCCCGCCCCCGCCAGGTGGTGCATGGTCCCCGGAAACGCCCTGGAGCAGTACTACCTAAACCACTTCTTCGTCTGCACCGTCCACGACCTGATGGACAAGCCGGCCTCAGCGGCCTTCTGGAATGGGGGCGTCTTCGCCGCCCTCGGGCAGCAGACGAGCTGCTCCTTCATCCAGCCGGCCATGGTGGCCCTGGGGGCCACGCACTGGCTCTTCATGACGGGACTCGTCGAGGGCGACAGCGTCCCCCGCGTGAGGCGGTTCGCAGAGGGCCAGTACACAAAGGCCATTGCCAACCTCGTCCCGTGCATGACGGCGGCGGCGGCGGCGACGGGCGAAGACCTTCTCAGCCCCATCCTGACGTGCTGCCTCCTCTTCGTCCTGCTCGAGAGCTTGTGCGGCAACCAAGCTGAGGCGCTGAGACACCTAGAGGCCGGATCGCGCCTAATTGCTGATCGAGCGCAGCCGTTCTCGACCTCGTATCCGCCACATGTCTCAGATCAAGATCCGTCTTCGTCTTGCTGCAATGAAAGCAGCAACAGAAGCAACAAACAACCATGGCAATGGCTGATTGCCATGTTTCATAGCATCGGCACTCAGGCAACGCTATTCTCAGACAGCCGGCTACTTCCGGACCTCGCACCTCTGCTACTCGACCAACAAGAGACGCCGACCTCGACAACACGGCAGCCTGCCTCCTCGTCCTCCACTTTTCTCCCCCCGCCGTCTTCCCCATTCGAGACTCTGGACGAGGCTAGCCAGGCCCTGGACCGCCTCGACGACCGCCTCAACGAGATATGCTGGGACATTTACGGACCTTACGACTACGACGACGAGTCCTGCTGCCCGCGCGGCTGCACCTGCGAGGGGTGCACCGAGTGGGCGAGGCTCGAGCCCGACGTCCGTGACTGGAGCCGTCGCTTCAAGCCGCTCGCCAGCAGCATATTGAGCGCCCCCGGCGACTCGGCCCAGCGGCAGAGGGTCCTCCGCCTGCAGCTCGTCGAGCGCCTCTGGCTCTGGGAGTTTGACAACGACGACTACGACGACGCAGCGGACAAGCACAAAACTTTTTTCGGCCCCGACCTGGACCATGAGGAAGCGGAGCGGATGCTCGACCTCGCGGAGCAGATCCTCCTCCTCTCAGCGTCGCGCCCGACCTTTTCCCTCAGCGCAGACATCATCCCCTCCATCATCAGCATATTCCAGCACTGCCCGGACACGCGGTCCCGCCGCCGGGCCATCGACCTGCTGCGCTCCCACCGGCGCAGGGAGATTATCTTTGGCAGCGGCCAGGTGGCAGACTTTCTCGAGCGCCACATGAGCCGGCTGTCCCTGTCTGACGAGCAGTCGCCGTCAGCTGCTAATAGTGCAAGAAACTTCCATTATGATCATCTCGAGATTGGTCCCTCTTCCGATGAGACGGCACTGATTGCTTTCCGACCTCGCTTGCAGTCCTCTCATATGCATACACACATGCGTAAAAATAGAAACCTGCATTTTCAGCTATAGATTTAGAAAAAAGTTTTAATCCCCCTAAATTAATCACTTTACATTTAGTTTTGAAAGACAAGCTGGGACTGGTGGCATAACTCATACTCCCAGTTTTCAGTTTCCCTCTTGAGGTCAACTTTTTCTTTCTTTCTTGGGTTATGGAGTATAAAAGGCGCGGGCTAATCTCCAAAACCCGGCGACTGATCTTAGTCGGGGGACAACCCGCTCCTTTTCAAACGCTTGCATTCTTGTAGTAGTTATAGTAACAACGGCCATTGGGGTGAGTACGCACCCTATATACGTCTTCTTATTGTTAAAATCTTCAAGACAAAAGAATCAATATACTTCCACTCAAAAGGGAATCTACATTCATCTCATTGTAAAGCCAAAATAAAAACCAGTTCTATTGGTAAGAATAAAAATATATGCATCTTGAAGAAAATAATAGTTTACAGGCAGAAGCAACATTGCATCTAGCGCACACCCTGAAAAGAACCACACCCTACCATATGTACCACCCCAATTGCCAAGTCCTTCCAGAAGAAAAAAGAAGCCGGTGATCCGTGTATAGACAGCAGCCTGGAGAGTTGATGGAGGTAGGCTTGCCGCTAGGGTTTTAGTGGCGATGGGCTTCCGAGAGCACATGGACATGGAGCAAGCACATGTTTCTCCGCACCACGGATTTCTTAGTAATCCTCCTCGTACTCTTCCTCGTCATCGTACTCGTCCACATCGCGAGCCTCATTGTCACCCTCGGCGGGGCATTCGTCGTCGATGGGCTCCTCATCCTCGTCGTCACCCTCGTCACCCTCGGCAGGGCACTCGTCCTCAATGGGCTCCTCATCATCCTCGTCGTCGTCGCCTACATCAGGGCACTCGGTGGGAGTAGTCGTCGGCTGAGAACCACCAGCACTGACAGAAGTAGTCGTGCTAGGCGCAGGCACCTCCGGAGCATCATCACCACCAGAACCACCACCACCAACGGTAAAGTCAACGCAAGACTCATACGTCTGATCAATATCAGGAGCATCCCAAAACCACTGCAAAACGCAATCCCCAGCACTTCCGCACTTGTCCCCCAACCCATCAGGAAGCGTGACGCTAAAGGCAGTGTTGTTGGCCGGGATGCCCCCGCTGTTGGAAGCGTACTCGTCAAACTCGATGAGCGGCAACCCGACGACTTTATCCGTGGCAGTCTCCACGACGGAAACGTTGGCGAAGCCAGTGTGCGGCGCGGCGATTTCGATTTCAAAGTCGATCTTCTCGCCGGCGCTGAAGGAGTGCACGTTGGCCTCGTTGTCGGCCAGCTGGAAGCCCTTGCAGAGCCAGAGGTTGCATTCGCCCGCTTTGGGCTGGGCGACCTGCATTATGCCCTGGACGTTGCCGTTGATGTCGGACGACTGCTGGTAGAAGGCTTGCTCGCCGCATGCTGCCTTGTAGGCTTCGCCTGGCTGGCGGGGGACGAGGGACGAGAGGATTGCGACGCGCTGCATTTTGGTGTTTTTTAGATTGCAAGGTTTGTTTTGTTGTAAGGAAAGGTAAGGTGAATGAGAGCAGACCAGGCTCACGGTTGTACTAAATGAATAGGGGGCAGTGGACGAAATGTATACCCTTTGGAGGAAAAGAACGAAAGATTGCAAGGACGAGAAGAAACTTGCTCAACGAATGAAGCTGCACTGCAGAGAAAAAGAATGCTGATGAGATGATGAAAAAAAAACACCATTTGATATATGCGGCAAAGTCTTTCTACTTATATGTTGAAAGACGACGGTGGTCAAGCTCCATCGTGATCCGCTTCACCCGCTTCAACCCCTTGCCCGTCCTGAAACCGAACAATGTTTACCGAGATAAAGGTCATCCCATCGAACCTTGTGGAGCAACCAAGATGAACAGAAACACGTCCTTCTTTCTTCTTTCTTCTTGCCCCTTGATCTCCTCACGTTCTTCCCATGCCGTGTACTCCCTACAGAGTATATATTCATGTTCTCCTTTCATCTCGATCTGTGTATTAATTCCTTCGGTTGCCTCGATTTACATGTAGAGGATTTTCTTTTTATTTTTCCTTTATATTTTCCCTTGTATTTTCTTTTATTTCAATTTTGTTTCTTTTTTTTTCAATTGGACGGGGTTATCGCCATGATACTGGTCGCCATCTGTGCAACGTTCAAGGTTCTGGAAAGATGAAACGGGCCCAAGCTTCAGTTGACGCCCGGGGCAACTTTGTCTTGGCAGATGCGACTAACCCAAGTTATCCCTTATCTCTTGTCTTGAAACAGACATGTAGAAAAGATATTCCCCAAAATCACGAACCTCAATGTTGACAGTTTTCTTTTGAGAAAAAAAAAATACTATACTGGCAAAAATAAATATAGATAGTTTCCAATAGCCTGTCGTGCTCAATGTCAATATCGCTGTGGTATCCGCAGATGAATGTTGATCAGTTAAACGTTCGATCAACCCTCGTTTCATCAACCACCCACCCCCCTGTCCTGGTCCTCTTGGCTCTGTCCACCCGTGAACCCCCTATGGAACAACGGTCCTCAATTCCGTCAGGTGGGGGTGCATTCTCCTATCTATCGATTTAAGCAAAACACCATCATCAACAATATTGTACGAATGAAGATGCCAAATATTGTCCAAAGATAAACAGATTGCAAACAACATCCACGCATCTTGCCTTCAATCCGATTGGCGTGGTCGCTTCATCACAATACCATGTCGGGTCGTAAATGCAATATGACACCAGAGCACAGTCATTTGCCTTGAGCATGATCCCAACCCTACAGCAATAAAAACAAATCACATGCGGTTACGGTGTACGGAGTACAAAACTCATATATATCATACAATCAATACTCCGTACACAACCCTCCAATATTTTGCCAATGGGGCTTGCTTCGTTAATCCGCCTACCAAATAGTTGTATTTACCGCACCGGGGACTGGGGACTCACTAAGCGCCTCAGCTGAGCCAAGGCGTTTGAGCCTCATTAATCCCTGTCGTCAACTCCTTAATACGATTACATATATGGAGTACTCCGTACAACGACTACAACTACATGTACGCGCAAGTACTGGGTCTCAGGGGAAACAACGGGGCTGAGATAACCACGGCAGCAGGACCGACCTCCCGGACGTTGAATGTTTGCAATAGATTGATTCATGGCACTGATCCTTGGTTCTAAGATAGTAGGTTCTATGATTGTACATCTCGCGCTCGGCTTTGCGCCAAATACATTACATCATCAGATCGGCTCGTCCCTAGGCTCGACGAGCACCTCATTAACAGCTGCGTGAGCAGGCTGGCACACGGCGTACGCCACCGCGCCCGCGACATCCTCGGCGTCGAGAACCTTTGCGCCGCTGGGCTCGCCAAACTTCTTGAGCGCCTCCTCGTCGGTGCTCATGCCCAGGAGATCCGTCGCCACGTTGCCGGGCTGGATGCTCGTCACCTTGAGCCCCGTGCCGGCCGTCTCGAGACGCAGGGACTGCAGCGTCGCCTCGACAAACATCTTGGAGGCAGAGTAGACGCCCAGACCGGGGAACACCTTGCGCCCGGCGTCGGAAGAGATGGCGACAATGTGGCCGCCCTTGCGAGACAGCATGCCGGGCAGGACGTTGGAGATGCAGTGCAAGAGGCCCTTGCAGTTGACGTCGACGGTGCGATCCCACTGCTCGGTGAGGCAGTTGTGCATCATGGTAAAGTACATGACACCGGCGCATGAGACGAGTATGTCAATGGGACCAAGGTGCTCCGCCGCAGTCTCCATCAGCGACGTGACATCGGCGGCGACGGTGACGTCCGTCTTGTGGATGATGACTTTGCCCCCGTTGGATGGTAGCTTAGCCTTGATCTTCTCCAGCTCGGGAACCCGGCGAGCAGCAATGGCGAGGTGAGCGCCCTCCTTGGCCAGGGCGGCCGCGACGGCAGCACCGATACCGGATGATGCACCAGTGATGACGGCCACCTTGCCGGCGAGGCGACCCTTCTTGTCAGACGAAGACATGCCGTTGACTTCAAGTCTCTTTGGAGGCTTCGACAACCAACCGCGGGCGTAAAAGTGACGGGTATATGTTTGGAATAGCTTGCTGTCAATCTTGGGTCTCTCGAGGCCGTAGATATCAAGGGCAGATTGCGTAGCGCCGTCTTTGAGGACAATGACAGACTTCAACCCCTCTTCTGTGGGCATACCACCCCGCAAGATATCGACGGTGAACGGCTCATCTCCTTTTCCGTTTCCCCGCTTCTCCCTCCACTCGGCGACCCATTCGTCCCACGATAGGCGTCCGGTTGGGTAGCCCAGCTCTGCGAGGCATTCAAACAACGAGTCCGCGGATATGGGGTCCGGATCACCCAGGTGATAGACAATCTGTTTGCTGTCCTCGTGGTCGCAAAGCGTAACCATGGCGTTGGTGACAAAATCGACGGGAGTCATCTCGGCGAACCAGCCATCGATCTGAGGAGCCTTGCCGAGATGCATCGACTCGACCATGAGGGCATTTAGCAGATCCCAAGCGTTAGTAGCACCTGTCCTGCTGTGACCGCTGATGGTACCAGGTCGATAAATCTTGACGTGCATGCCGCGTCGACCAGCTTCGTGAACGAGCTTCTCGGCCACCCACTTGGTCTGTCCGTAACCATCCAAAAGTCTTGTCGGCACATCATCGATATCCACCATGGCATCCTCGCCCCAGCCTTCGACAGATGCAGGCAAGACACCGTTGGTCGAGACGTGATGAACCGTAGCGCCGGCACGAGAGGCCAGGCGGAGGATCTCCCTAGTTCCTCCAACGTTGGCGTTCCGTAGCGCAGCGTAGGGATAGACCAAGTTGACCGTGGCGGCGGCGTGAACAATCACCTCTGGTCGAGAGGCAAGCTCCTCAAATGCCTCGGGAGACAGGCCAAGGCGCTTCCTGGCCAAGTTGCCAGCGACAACCTCCATACGATCCAAGATGGAGTCCTCCCAGATGCCGAGATCGATCAAGTTCTTGCGGATACGGGCCATGCCGGCCGGACGGCAGTCTTCGGTAGGCTCGGTGAAACGGACCATGCAGAGAATGTCTGCATCCGTCTTCTCGATCAGCGCCTTGAGCAGGAAAGCACCCAAGTAGCCAGTAGCACCAGTCAGCAGGACAGTCTTGGCTTCGCTCAGCTTGCGCATCGGAGCACCATGAGACTGAATGTCGTCGGGCAATATGCAGTCCGACCTGAGAACGGCAGGGAGGTCGGCCTGCACGGCAGCAGTGTGACCATCACGAGCGGCCTTGACCGCCTCCAAGTGGCCGTCCAAGGTCGGTGTGCCAGCCAGAGGACCAAGAGACACGGGGAAGCCAAAGGCTCGGCTGAATTTGCTGGCAAGCTCAGCAAGGGTGAGCGAGTGGCCTCCCAGGTCGAAGAAATCATGCTTAGGAGTGATTGAGCTGACGGGCAAGTTAAGCACCGCAGCCCACATCTTGACGATGGCTTCCATCTTGATCTTGGTGTTGGTCTCCTGCTTCACCGTGGCTGTAGGTGTCTTGGGCGTGGGTGGAGGAGGCAGAGCCTTCAAGTCTGTCTTTCCAGATACACCGTGGGTCGGAAGTTCTTCCAACTCAACCCAAAGTGGGGGAATCATGTACTGCGCGAGATGATCTGATAGAGCTCGACGCGCCACAGGGCTGTATCCGGACTCGTCAATCATCACCACTGTCCTGTTCCTGTGTTCCTCCCGATCCGGCACGATGTAGGCCACGAGCTGTCTGCTTAGACCATCGCCATGTGCAATGACGGCGCAGTCGCGGACAGCGAGGTGCTTGACGATGACCGTCTCGACGGCGCCGGGCTGCACAGTATACCCTCTCGTCTTGATCATACCTCCGACGCGTCCTGTGATCTCGAGCAGCCCTGACGGCAGAATTCGCGCAAGATCTCCGGTGCGGTACATCCTAGCGCCTTTCCTCTTAGTGAATGGATTTATCTGGAATGCCTTTGCCGTGGTCTCAGGCAGGTTCAGGTAGCCCCGGGCCAGCATGTCTCCTCCAACGTAGAGCTCGCCACTCTCGCCCGGATCCAGCCTGTTGCCGGCCTCATCGAGAATGTATGCATGTTCAGGATCCATTGGCGGACCGACAGGGCAGACGCGAGCCTCGTAGTCGACAAACTTGCTGACCTCGCCAGCAGCCACTTCGTGCGTCTCACTGGCGCTGTAGACATTGAAAAGGCGCGTGCCAGGCATAGCAGCCAGGGCACGGCGCACCAAATCCGTGGTCACGACTTCACCGTTCAGCCAAAGCGACTTGAGCTCAGGAAGCTTCTGGCCGAGAGATGGGTGGCGGGAGAGAACGGTGGTGAGCAGCGTAGGGGTCATCAGAGTATCGGTAATCTTGTGCTTCGAGAGGAACTCAACCAGCAGCACAGGGTCGTAGCTTGTGCTGTCGGGGACCGCAACCACCGTAGCGCCGCGAAGAAGCGGCCTGAGCATCTCCCAGACAAAGAAGACGTTGCAAGCCACTCTGTCCCCAGGTTGCAGGTCTCGAAGGCCGAACCTGAGGTCGTAAGAAGTAACCGCTGCTCTGTGAGTGTTGGCAATGCCTTTGGGCTGACCCGTCGTACCGGACGAGTAGGACACAAAGGCCAGACGCTCAAGATCGTCGTCGGCAGGCAGAGGCTCTTTGGACACGAGATCCTCAGGCTCTGCATGCCCGTTGGTGGCATTCTTGTCGTCAATGACGATGATGGGCACTTCGGCCTTGATGAGGCCGGCATGAGCCAGCTGCGTGACGACAACCAATGGCTGAGCATCATCAATAACATCCCTCAAGAGACCAGGGGGATACGCAAGCTCCAGCACCAGAAACGCACCGCCTGCCCTCAACGCAGCCAGGCAAGCAACGACATAGTCGGCGCTCCTCCCCATGAGTACACCGACCAGGTCGTCACGACCAACGCCATACTTCCGCAACTGATCGGCGAGAGCCCACGTCTCACTATCGAGCTCGGCATATGTGAGAGTGCGCTTTTCGTCCTGGAGCGCGATGGCGTCTGGTGTGGCCTGCGCTTGCTGCTCGAATTGAGCAGCCAAGTCCTTGGTTACGTCGATGATGGGCATCCTGATGACGACAAAGTAAATTGTCACCGATCAAGATGTTCAGATAATAATAAAAAATAAAGAAATGAAATGAAATAACCAAGCCTCGCTTTAGCCTTCTTTCCCGAATCGACAAGACAATGGAAATGCAAGAAACCAAAAAGATGAATGAGTGCAACCCGGTGCCAAGTCAGACTTGCTATCTAGGGTAACTGGTCACGAGAGCAGTTTCCAGATAAGAAGGCAAGATGCAACGCAACGGGGGACAGACGATTTAGGTTCGTCGGGTCTGCCGATGGCCCGGGAGAACAAACGATATAAATAATAAAAGATAGTAGATAATGTACCTCTCTCTGCCTTATTCTGAGGGGGGAGGGGGAGACGTAAACAGATCGCGATTCAGGTCCGTAGTTTTTTTTAGAACTCCGCGGATGGTGCAAATTCAATTCCCCAGCGAGAGGAGTAACTAGAATGTCTGGACTAACGGAGAATGGTGGGAAAGGTGTGTGCCGAACACGACTCAGACCCAATGGCAGAAGCACGGAAGCGGAGATGCGATGGAGGTTGAACGGATTCCCCCCGAAGCGAATTATGAGCGGCAATCAATCAAGCCCAAGTGTTGGCGAGTGTGTGATAATATTTGGTTGAAGATGAGAGAAGGAGGGGGGGGAGGGGGAGCGAAAGTAAGGGTGTGGTGATTTTTAGTGCGTAGATTAAGCAGGTAAGGCTGAGCGGGAGCGGGAATAAAGCAGGAGCAACTAAAAGATCTAAAAGATCAAGAAGGAAAGAGAGGGAAGGAAGAAGAAAAAAAAATTCACTCTACTTTTATTTATTACTTACTACCTACGATGAATGTGCGAAATCGGGCTTCAAGAAACTTTGGATGCCACGTTATGGTTGGACGGGCCAGCACCGCGGCCTGATCCTATTTCGACCCAATTGGCAAGGGGGGAGGGACGAGATGGAAAGACAACGAAGCAAGATGGAAGAAAGAGAGATGGAAGAAGGAAGAAGAAGAAGAGATAAAAAGGCCATTATTCTCGTGTTCGCTTTCACGGCAAAGTAAAGCAATGCTTGCACTGCTTGCTTGCTTACCCTTCCATACCTTTTTGCTTGATAAAAACGTCGTTTGGCCTTGATCTTGTCTCATTTCTTTGGTTTGTCCAACCAAGTTGCGTTGCCCAACAAAGGTTGCTGTTGCTAGACTTCTGGCTGACATTGGGATCTTCCCTCCCCTCTGCGGGTTGGACGTTGTCGTATCGAGATGATTATGATTCTAGACCTGACCAAAACTTTCTGGCGGGGGGGTACGGAGACTTGGGAAGCACAGAACACGTTTGGTCTGCGAGGGTAGGGGTAGAGCTGGTGATGATGGTGGGTTCCACTCGGCTGTTTCGCTGAAGGAGGTTAACAGCTGCATGCAGCGCAGTTTTTTGGTGCGCCAATATGTGCCATGAATTGGATACTTGATCTGATAAGGCCTGTGTGACACACACCACTAGAAAATAAACCGCAACAGGTAATTGAATATAATAAGAAAATCCGCATGACCTTGATATCCAACTTCTCGCTGCCATTCCATTTCCCCACATATGAATTTCTGCTGCTGCTGCACTGCGCCTTTCCATCCCTCCACTGTCGCGATTGCACGCTTTTCCCCTTGCAGCCATAGATAGTATCCCCTGCCGAGAACCAAAGGGTCCTCAACAAAAAAAAATGTCGGTAAACCATTCCGATGTTGACATGGACAACATTATTTTTGGCATGTGATTCTCAGTAATATGCAACATTGTACGGAGTATTCCATAGATGGGACCGGTACTATCAGAGTAATAAGTATTATTATTAACAATGCTTGAAATGATGATGAAACCCTCCCTATGCACCGTTTTTTAAACCCAATACTCCCAATAACAATGCTTTAAATACGTATTTCGTTTTAGCCAAAAAATTACAGCCGGCAAATTCATTACGTCGTCACGAATGAGACCACCAAACCACACACGCTTTTTTTTACACGAGCGATCCGAGTCGTTTATTCCCTGTAGTCGATGCAGCCCTTGACCAAGTCGACGTCCTTTAGTGGCACCACCTTTGTCCTGAAGATGAGCTTGTGCCCAACGTACAGGACCACGAAGAGGATGACGCTGATGTAGGCGGTGAAAAAGTCGCTCGTGTTCCAGTGGACAAAGGCAGGAAAGCCGTTGGTGAGACAGATGACGACGCAGAAGAATAGGCCGAAGAAGGAGAGATAAGGCTGCAACGGCGCCGTGTAAGGCAGCGTGGAACGCTCGATGCCCTGCGCGCGGAGGGCCCGCTGGAACCTGATGTGGCACATGTTGATGAGCGACCAGCAGATGAAACCGGCCACCGATGTGATGTTGAGGAACCAGGTGAACACCTTCTCGCCGCCCGAGCTGAGGTTCATAAAGGCAAGCAAGCCGATGGAAGCACAGAAACTGACAGCAATGTACGGCGTACCGATCTTGTTGGTGCGCTTGAAAAACTTGGGGGCGTGACCCTCCTCGGCCAGCGCAATCAGGATACGGCTGCTCGAGTAGACGTTGGCGTTGGCGGCCGAGAGCACCGCAGTGAGCAGGACAGCGTTGATGATGTCGGGGAGCACCTGGACGCCAGCGAGCTTGGCGACGATGACGAGTGGTGAGGCCGAGGCGTCGTCGCCGTCCTTGCCCAGATCGGGGTTGTCGTACGGGACGTTGATTCCGAGGAAGAAGACGGTGGCGATGAAGAGACTGAAGATGAGGCCAAACGTCCAGCGAACGGCGTGGGGGATGGCCTTTCTTGGGTCGGCCGTCTCACCAGCCCCGATACCGACGAGCTCGGTACCCTGGAAACTGAAGCCAGCAGTGATGAGCACAGCCCAGAAACCGGCAAACTTGCCCGTGTCACCGACAGTGAGGTACTCGGCAAACGCACCTTCCCTCCAGTACTTGAAGCCGAGGTAGCCCTGGTCTCCAACACCGGCGTTGACGCAGATGGAGAAGATGATGAAGCCGACAATGGTAACGACCTTGATGCTCGAGAACCACATCTCAAACTCGCCGAACCAGCGCACGGGCAAAAAGTTGAGCGCCGTGAACATGACCCAGAAAATTGCTATCCAGATACCGATGTGCACCGCGTGGGTCCAGTACTGAATAATGAGACCAGCAGCAGTAAGCTCGAGGGCAAACGTCAAACTCCAGCTGAACCAGTAAATCCAGCCCATGGCGAAACCCAGCGTAGGGTCGACGAATCGCGAGGCGTATGCGCCGAAAGCACCGGCGACGGGGATATAAGCCGCCATCTCGCACAGCGCCGTCATCACGGAGAAGACGACGGAACCGATGAAGATGAAGGCAAGCAAGACACCGACCGGACCGGCCGTGGCCAGCGCACCGCCAGTACCGAGGAATAGGCCAGTTCCAATGGTACCGCCGATAGCGATAAACTGGAGATGGCGACTGTCGAGCGAGCGGTCGAGCGTCGTGTTATGGGAGCCCGTCTCTACATCCTGCTTGGTGGCGGGGATGACGCCCTCGTTACTGGCCGGAGCCACCTTTTCTTCGCTGCTGATATCCATTGAGGAAGTCGGGGAAATAATGGTGCTCTGAAATCGTATTCGAAATGGTGATAGTTTTCACGCGGCTGGTTTGAAGGGATGCGAATCTGAGGTGTAGACAGAGAGAGAGAGAGAGATGTGAGAGGAAGACAGACACCTCAAAGAGAGATCACCACAAACGAATGAACTGGTCAGATCAAACGTTTTGTCGCTATGCGACGAGTGAGAAAACTCTACGTAATAACAATATGAGAATAAGCAATGGCAATGGACGTGGCTTGGGGGAAAGCGCGGAGGCATCCATGGAGCTTAATGTTCCTTGTCGAAGAACTCGGTCCAACCTCGCTCCCTCCACCTCCTGCTCCCCAGTTCGTGGAGTCCCATGTCTGAAAACAAAAGTTTTTTTTTTTTTTTTTTTTTTTTTCGCTCAGATCTCCATCGTCTAGCACTACTTGAATCGAATCTCCATTGTATTTTTCCAAGGCCAGTCATGCTAACGCTGGTCACGGAGAGCTCCACGCAACGGTCAAAAGTCGGACGGTTAAGAGGAACACGGGCCAACCGACAGACATGGGGAGTGTCACTTATTTTCTCACTCTTCTCTTTTTCTTCTCGTTCGCTGTTTTTACGAGCTCAACGAAAAAGTGCGTCAACTTTTTCTAGAAGAGCGCGATGTGCCGAGAGGCGAAAATAGCGGTGCCTAGTCATAGAAGGTGAGACACGGGCAATGTTGAAAATTTTGTCTTTGGGTCTAAGAGATGGCTCCCGCCGCCCTCTGGGCCTGGGTTGCCGCTTGTAGCCAGGAGTTGGTGTCATTGCCGAAGTCGAAAGATAAGGGTCTCTCCAGTCAGCCTCCGAGCCTATCCGTCATGCGCAAATGCATGCTTGCAAACATCTGCACGTCGCAGCGGCCCGGCATTTGAGCGGAGACAAGGAAGCAGATATGTTTGGTGCATTTTCTTGAAAGAAATGATAACGGACGCGTTCCGGCGATTTGGAGGGCGTGTCTGCCTAGCAATTTTGTCCGTCAGGAAAAGAGCGCGGGAAAAAAAAAAGAAAAAAAAAAAAAACGTGCGACGGTGACGGCGACGGATCTGCACTTAGATCCAGGTCTGTTTCGGGAGTTATTCCAGGCCCTAAGACCTAACAGGGAGTAGTTTCGGCAACACGACCCGTACCAAGCTTGACTCGAGAGCCGATGGTAGGTATTTGTGACGACTTGTCGTGGTGGCGGGTTTCGGCGCTGAGCGACTCGAACGGCAAAATCTTATTTCGAGGCTATTGTCGGCCTAGGGAAAAATCGCAAAAGAATAGGTGGAATTGATAAGGTAGATTGGAAGTGAAATGGCGTGTGATATGATGAGTAAAAAAGATGACGAACAGCATTGGAAGTGCCTAAAAGCAGTCTCATCCCCATGCCCTTTCCCTTCGCTTCCCTTTTCCCCTCCTTCCCTCCTTCTCCATTACCTATTATTACTCCGTACAACTAGGGTGTGTAAAGAAGCGACCCACTTTTGCGCACATAAAAAGCTTGGGTAGCAGCTGCCTTTCCCAGAGCGTCACTCCGGCCAAAAGGATGGATGGTCCAAGCAACGACTGTTAACGTCGCAAAGGTGCCATCTCCGCATATGTCAAATATCTCAAGGCAATGATTGCACTCGCATGGATCGAATCTTGTGGAGGATGTGATGTCAGGTAAAAGTACCCCGTGGTCAACTCATCCACTCTTCCTGCGGTCGAGACAATGCGCGAGGCCTATCAACGAACGTATTTCCCACGTAGACGCGAACCCACCTCTCTGTGGCCAAGACACACAAATGTGCTGCAAGTATTAGGTACTTGCATTTTCCAGTGCACGTGAACGGGAGGGGTGAGGTCTTCAGAGTCGTTACCATTGCGATGGAGTTTGTCGACGAGGGAGGCGAACTGGTGTTGGTCGTGGCGCGCGCCAATTTAGACGATCAACGCGTTGGTTGAAGATATATCAACGTGTTGGTCGAGGATCAGCTTCGAGACTTGTGGCGCTTGCGCTTATTTTGATTGGCATCAAAGCAATACGGAGGTTTCCGCCCGGTGCCTGGCAATGCGAAATAGAAAAGAAAAGTGATGGGCCACAAAACTCCATGTCATGCACTGAATAAGAGGCCTCATGCCCTCCCTTCTTGCCTCCTCTTTCGCCCAAAAATATGGCACCTGGATCGCCCATCAAACCTGAATGGTAATAGTATGCATAGCAACAGGATGTGTATGTGTCCAAGAGACATGTGTGGACACTCCACCTTGTTGCAATCTCCTCTGTTCAAGAGTTCGAGGACCACTATCTAGAGAAGAAGCCAAAATGTGCTGGAACTTTCCATGGAAATCAAACATGTTTTAGTGGTACTTGTGAACGGGCCTATCGTTCGTTACCTGTACGCGGGCGTGTTATCCAAAGTGCATCTCAACTTGGAGCTGCGAGAGAAAATCAAATTATACCTACGACCGCCAATCATACATCCACTTATGTTTGGAACATACATATCAGCATGTTCGTCTGCAAATGAAATGGTTTGTCTTACGAAAAAATACTCGCTCAGTTACACTCGCCCTCCCTCCAAAGCCCCTGCGAGTGTATGTTACATATACCTCCTCCCCCTCCTCCTCCTCCACCACTGTGATGCTCCTCTCGCCTACTGTAACCTTGTGTAATCCAAGGCTATGATAAACTCCTTCTTCCAATGATCAAGTGTTTATGAAGCATATGGGTGATGGGATGGTCCACTTGCCATGTGTTTGACGCAATCTGTTGCTCTGATTCACCAACTGGTTTACAGCTGTAGCACCAAAAAAAAAACATCATTATTGAACATTGTGCAGCAGTCTCTGTGCGCCGAACAAATAATACCGCGTTCATCTGACGTTTTAAAATTGAGGCAGGCACCCAGGTGGCTCTCGCTTAGCATTTTATATTGTCGAGAATATTCCTAGGTTGCTCCTGCATCATCTGTACTTGACAAACACCACAGCACTTCTTGATACTACCAAGACCCAGCCTTGATCACCAACATACCTATAATACCGGTATTTTGCTATAAGATGTTTACGTTCTCCTAACCGGTTCTCGTGCAAACAGGTGATCAAATCACTTGCAAAGCCTTCGAAGCTCATGGTCTCCTGCACTCAAGACGTTTGGCCCAAAATGCAAATCACTCTGTCCAGTTCAGCCTCTCAGCCAATCAATCAGGATGATCGATCAATCAACGAGACTGACGAAGAAAGAGCTCAACGTCTTGCCATCCGCGAAATTGAAGAAAATGTCGGCGGTGAAGTCTTCAGGACGCTCAAGGTTTCTCGGGGCGCCAACCACTATGTAAGATACTACAAAGCTGAGAATTAAAAACTTGATCACTGATGTGCTAGTTGCAGGGCTTTCAATGCACATTTATCAAGGGGCAGGCCTTCATAGCCCGTCTTTCAATTGCTGATTGGAATCAACATCGATTTACCCCCCTCGAAAAGGAGCGTCAAATACAGCAAGCTCTCTTCGAACTCGATACATACAAAGTCCTCTCCGAGCTTAGTGCTCCTTTTCAATCTGGCCTGTTTCATCATCGTCCTCCGACCCAGCGAGCCGGTAATGCAACCTCTTCCTCCGGCCCCGATATTTCAGGTCGTCGCCTGTTCGTGTTTCAAGGCGTGGGCGGGAAGAAATACGACTACGGCTGTTGGAGGGCTCTCGAAGCCCCTCAAAAGGTATTTTCTAAATGATGTTTACATAGCATTATATAATTGGCTAATAGTTGGGGTTACAGAAACACCTGATCATCGAAGCGGCTCGCCTCTCTGCTGAACTATTTCAACACAACCTGCCAAAAAACTATGTCAACACTTGGCTGTGGCAATCCTTATTTGGCATAGGTTCAGCCCAAGCCAAGGTCAACATTCCGCCTTCTTCAGACTTTTTGGCTCAATTCAAGACCGACATTGCACCTTCTCGAGATTTCTGCGTTGCCCTCCTCAAGGCCAAGGTCGAAGCCACCATTGGGCCTCGTGGATGCTCAGAAAAGCGACGCACGCAAAGAGTCAGGAAGCTGCACAAGAACATCATGGAACTCATTCCCTATGCTGTGCCATATCCCACGGGTAAAGGCGACGAAAACTTGCTGTACAGATTTGTCTTGGACCATGGGGATTTTGGCATACACAACATGCTCTTCGTCATGACGGCCGGCATGCCTCAAACAACTAGGATCTTTGATTGGGAGGACGGGGCCATCGTCCCCGCCCTCTTGACGGACCCAAAGTTTGTTGCTACAGTTGATCTGGTCATTGGCGGGTGTGGTCGTCCAGCTATCAGCAGATGGGGCGATGGCGATAGCAAGGAGAAGATGGAAGAGTATAGAGGCTGGACAGAGATCTATCACTCGACTCTATTCGAACAAGTCCCCGACCTAAGAGAGGCTATCAGGAGGGGTTTTCATGCGAGGTACGTATGGTTCAAGATGAGAGAACTCCTTAGTGGGCCAAAGGAGAACAGGGGGCGGGTCATCGAAAACCTCGAACAGTGGGTTGGGAAGATGGCAGAGGAGCTCAACAGTGGCAAGAGTGGTGATGATCCAGTGGGTGACCTGCGACTGGACATCTGCTGCTGTGAGAAGGAGTGCTACTGCGCTCCGTGAAGATTTTGTTTAACGAGTTACTCGATGAAGCTGCAGATATTCGTTCGCAATGGTACCAGGCCGGACTTTCATGTAAAACATCACATTGAGCTTTCAAAAGTAAGAGAATCTTCAGCTTTTCCCAAAAGTAACGGGACCAATAGCTTTGTGATTGATGTTTGAATACGCTACGCTTGCTTGTAAGGCTTTATGTTATGAAATGAGATGCGCTGTAGACATGATGAACTATCGATATCCCTTATCACGGTGGGTTGTCCTTCATCAAGGAAGCGTGAGAAAGCCCATGCCGACCTAGTCGCTTGTACCTCCACTTGAGCACCTTGAAATCCGCGTATATCGACCTGACCGAAATAGGTCTTCCACCATTCTCAGCCCACGCTGCCTTGAACTGCTCCGCCTCCATCTCGGCCGACATGGCGCTGCTGTACGATGTCCCAATGTCCCGTGGCTCGTCATTCACGAGCAAACGCTCTATCTGCTCGAGCCCGGCCAGCCGCAGCTTTCCTCTGCTGTAGTTGTTGAAAGCATGGTGCCCCCCGCCGAACCTGAAAACCGGCAGCGGCACATGCAGCACTACGACGGATTTCAAGGCGGGGAAGACGGCCTCTAGCCGGGGAACGAGATTGGCGCCGAACGGGGTCATGGCGATGACGACGTGTGAAGTGTTCCTTGCGAGATCTGGTTTGATCCTCATCATGGTGCCGAGAGCGTCTTTGCCGTCGCCGAGGTACAGAGCGAGCTGGTGCCTCTTGCCGTAGATGTAATGTGCTTCGCGGCACGACATGGCGATGGAGAGGTTGTCCGCCCCGATGAGCTTGTTGTGGACGCGGAACTGCATGTTGGGGAAGCGGTGGCTGTGTCTTCCGCCGCAGCTCGGGATGGCTTCGATCTCGAGGAGCGTCACCGGCTCGATGGCCATCTCCTAGATGAGAAGACGGAGTTCGGTCGGGAGGAGGGGGAACTTGGTGAAGCTGCTGCAGCCGGGCGCTTTGGTGGGCTCATCGCTGGTGCTGGTGGCTTTCTTCTGGCTTGGAGCGGCCCAGCCGATATGTTGTAAATGAGTGATGGTGTTGATGATTTCCGTAACAAGCATGGTGAAGGCTGTTTATGTTTTGTTTTGATTAGGTTGAAAGAAAAGAATGTCTGATATGAGATGGGATCTGTTTGTGTTACGAATTGGGGGTAGAAGTCAGGTAGATGAACTTGGGCAGTTGCTTCTAGGTAACAGTAGGTTCGAACGTGGGTTGCATTCGCCGTGCCTTCCTTGAGGGTTAGGATCCCCCACGTTTGCATTTCTAGTACATGTACGTTGGTGCCAATCGAAATATATGCAAGCACGATGTACGAAACATGTCGTCGATTCTTTCACAATACAAGCTTATCGACCCATTACCCTTCCAATTTTTACAACCAACTTGCCATGCCTTGGGCCCTGACATTCTGGCGTAGCAATAAATGTACCAGTTGTCCAGGGTACGCAAACGCGTTAGCGAGGCTGCTTTCCGGATGCGGCAATGTTAGGAGAGGAGGCTTGGACCTGGTCCTTTTTTTTTTTTTTAGTCGCGTCTGCAAAATCATTGACGTCAATATGAGATGGGCAAGAAAAAAAATCATTGTTATCAAAACTGGCGCTGATTTGTGCCCCCTAGCAGCGACGCTACTTATTAATAGTATTCCGTACCATCTAGCACCTAATAAACGAGTGGTTATAAGTTGCTCCCCCCCCATGATGGCTACGAGTCCCCTCGACGAGGCTGACACGTAATGGCAGCCCCTTCGATGTGGCCTCGTCATTTTCCATCCTGGTATTCCTCATCTTACTGGAAATGAAAGAGACAAAATGTCTGAAGCACGGGGCAACACCTTCGCTGTACGCGTGTCGCCGTGTCTGGGCAAGTTGCTTAAAAACCCCCCACTTGTTGGAAGCCCAGCGCTTGTGGCACCGCTTAGGCGTGAGAGCCAGAACGATTGGGCCATCTGATTGGCCAAATTAGGTCTGAGCACCTGCCTAGCGCCTTAGATCGATCTCGGCACATCGAAGCGTAGAAAGTGTGTGGCATGACCTCACCACCCTGTTAGAAGCTGCACATCACAAGCTGGAAAAATGTCCGTGGCACCATTTTTCAGTTTTGGGGGAAGGGAAGGGGGGGGGGGGGGGGGGCTCGCCAAGTGCGTACGTAGCCTTGTTCATCTCCCCCGTCCCCTTGTTGTCCTGGTTCGTTGTCGTCAAGCTTCAGATTAGCTTTGATTTTTCTCCCTTCTCCTCTTTCTTCCCCGGCTTCTTCTTCCCGCTGTGCCTCCCTTTGCGCATAGGTCAAACGATTTCCGTCCAAGCATCAATTCATTGCCTGGATTAGAGTTTGGGGTTTGCTTTGCGATAGCGCATCGTTTTCCAGCCATGGGTGAGGCTGACGGCTACTACGACCCGACTCGGGGCAACGAGAATCGAGGATGGAATAACGGTGGTCAGCAGTACGGGCAGCAGAATGGACAATACCAGTACCAGCAACAGCCCCAGTATGGCTATCAGCAGCAGCCTCAACCGCCACCCCCTTCGCATCCTCCCCCGCAAGAGTATCAGCAAGACTACCAACAGGGAGCGCCTTCTGGCCCTGCGCCGCCCTATCACCACGATGGGGAGCTAGGCGAGAAGCCGTCCTTTGATCAGGCCTTCAAAATCTCAAAGCCCAAGTACAACGACATATGGGCAGGCGCTCTGGTATGCTCTCTCTCTCGAGACCTCTGATGGCTACCTTTTGCTAATTGCGCTCTAGTTCCTGGCCGTTTTCTGCGGCTTCGTCGCCGTCTCTGGGCTCGCCCTTCATGGTTACGCGAGCACTCGCAACATCAACGGAAGCGGCATCTACAATGATTCCAACACCTTTTCTCTCGACACAAACACCATCATCCTCTTCATGTTCGTTCTCGCCGTCGCTGTAGTTTTTTCCTATGCGTACGTCTGGCTCGCCCGCCTATTCCCCAAGCAGTTTATCTGGGTAACGGGCATCCTCAACATCTGCTGGGCTATCGGAACCGCTGTCTTCTACCTCTGGCGTCGCTATTGGAGCGCTGGCATTGTGTTCCTCATCTTTGGCTTGTTCATGATATTTGCCTTTTACACGTGGATCTCGCGCATACCCTTCTCAGCTTTGATGCTGAAGACGAGTATTGATGTAAGCAAGAAGTATGGCCACGTCTACCTCGTCAGCTTCGTTGGCGGTATGGTGGCTACAGCCTTTGGCGCCTGGTACTCAATCACCCTTGTGGCCATTTACACCAAGTACCAGCCTGCGGCAAACAACCCTGGTTGCGGCGTCAACGGCGGAGGCTGCAGTCATGGCAAGGTCATCGGCCTGATCGTCTTTGTTACCTTTGCCATGTACTGGATCTCAGAATGGCTCAAGAACACCATACACACCACCATCTCTGGTGTCTATGGTTCCTGGTACTTTTGCGTCAACAACTTCCCCAAGGGAGCCACCCGCGGCGCAGCGAAGCGAGCCATGACCTATAGTTTTGGCTCCATCTGCTTTGGGAGCCTGCTCGTTGCCATCATCCAGTTCCTCCGACAGCTTTGCTCTATCGCGCGCCGGAGCGCCATGGACGACGGCGGTATCGCGGGAATCATCGGCTATGTCATTTTCTGCATCATTGGATGCCTCATCAGCATGATCGAGTGGGCTATGGAGTTCCTGAACCGTTATGCATTCAGTCACATTGCGCTCTATGGCAAGGCTTACATTCCTGCGGCCAAGGATACCTGGAAGATGATCAAGGACCGTGGCTTTGATGCACTCATCAACGTAAGTATCTTCTCGCCTGGCAAAACCTTGCTTTTACTGATTTGATTAGGAATGTCTGATTGGCCCTGTACTATCGTTCGGCGCAATCTTCATCGGCTACGCTTGTGCTCTCCTTGGCTATTTGTACCTCTACTTCACCGACCCCCCTTACAACAACGACGGCCAATACACACCTTTCGTCGTGGCCTTTTCTTTCCTCATCGGCTTCCAGATCGCCAACGTCTTTACTACCCCAATCTCCAGCGGTATTGACACCATCTTCGTTGCCGCCGGCTGGGACCCTCAGATTATGTGGCGTGACCATCCCGAGGTCTACGCCGAGATGGTCAAGGTGTACCCCAAGGTGCAGGCCGTGATCAGGGATCGCTGAATGCAGCAAATAGCCGGCCAAGGTACTAGGGGCGACGGGGACGGAAGTATTAATACCAAAAAGGGAGAGATTCCAATTCCTAATGCATGTTTGTAGGGGGAGAGTTCTCTGGAAACGGTGAACAATAATGTAATATTTTTCTTGGGTAGTAGTCCGTTGATCATGGTTATTTCAAGCCTGTTGTGTCGGCCTGATGGCTGAGCGGTGCAAATCTGAGTTTTAATGGACTCCGTAGTATGACATCGTAACATATCCATTACGTGGGCAAAATGAGTTATATATATTACATGATATCCAACTCCAGGTTCAATGCTTTTTCTTCTTCATCTTTAAATGCTCTGGACAATGCCAAAGAAATCACCACCAAATATGCGCGCTATATTTCACATGTGACGCTAGGAAAAGAAACAGACAAGACAAACAGGAACAAAGGGCAAAAAAGACAGGGTATATTAGTGAGACTTGGTCATGCCATCTCGGCCTTTTTCTGCTCGTCGTGTAGCTCCGCGAGAGCGGCGGGCGAGCAGACGGGGAGCAAGAGACCTCTGGCCCCGAGCACCGGCCTACCTAGCTTATCGGCCGCCATGCTGATGATGGATACGTAGGCCACGCTGTCCATGCCCAGGGCGCGGAGGTCAGAGTCTGGCTTGACGCCATCCTGGACTCGGAGGATATGCGAGGCGATCTGGGCATAAGCGCCTACGGTATCGGAAACGTCGGTGTGACCCAGAGGCGGCAAGTCGGCGATTTTGGCAAGGGAACTTTCCCCCGTCGATGCCGGCATGAGGGTTGCTGGCTCGGTAGCGACATCGGCTTGCAGTCGCGGCGCGGCCAGCGTCTTCCTGTTCCAGGTCCCGGCGGGGAGGGATATCGTCGTGCGCTTCTGCAGCCGCTCGTCGGGGAAGGCGAGGACGAGGTGCGAGTTGACGCCGCCCCAGCCGCTGGCGGACACGGAGAGCAGGTGGTCGCGCTGGAGGGCCGTGGGGTTCGCGGCGAGGGTCAAGGGAAGGTTGCGGTCGATCATCATGTTGGGCGACTCGAAGCCCTGGGTGACGGGCACGATGCCATTTTGCATGGATTTACATAGCTTGATGAGGGATACGAGACCCGATGCGTGCTATAGAAGGGTTTTGTGTTAGCCGGGGAAAAAAATTGGCGAATAATTACAGGGGGGTGAAGAGGGGGAAGGAGGGGGGTAATTGGGACTTACCTGAGCGTTACCCATGTTGCCTTTAATTGAACCTACAGTCCAAGGAGATTTGGTCCCGCCAAGTTCCTTCATTGCCAGGCTCAACCCTTCAAGCTCAAGAGCATCACCAACTGGTGTACCGCTGCCATGTATCCTGCGAAAGAAAAAAAAATTGTCAGCATCAAATACACTACGTCCGCGCCCGATTAACTACAAAAATCATCGTCGAAGAACTTACTCGGAATATCTCAGCTTCTCCGGCGTGAGACCAGCAACCTTCCAAGCCGACTTGATAACCTCAGCCTGACCTCTGGGTGAAGGCACCTGATAGCCAGCCTTCTCCAAGGCGCCGTCTGAGCCGCAGCTCGAGCCCATGATCCTGGCATAGACGGGCGTGCCGTCGGCAGACGCCTCGGAGTAGCGCTTGAGGACAACGGCCGTGACAGCGTCTGCGGGCACGGTGCCGTCAGCCTTTGCGTCAAAGGGCCTGCACTCGCCGTTGGGGGAAAAGATTTGCCCATCGGCCGTGACGTACCCGCCGTCGTAGAGCGCGACGCAGACGCCCCCGACGAGGGCCGTGTCGCATCTGCCCAGCCTGATGGCGTCGACGGCCTGCGACAGGGCGACGGTGCTGCTGGCGCAGTTTACCTGCACAGTGACGTTGGGGCCCCGTATGTTGAGGTGGTAGGCCGTCCTGGCCGAGATGCTCGGCGCCACGAAGCCTCTGTTCTCGCGCAGGAAGCTGTCCTTGACCGCCGCCCCCGTGTGGAGGTGGTAGCTGGGCTGCGAGGCGCCGACGAAGAGGCCGACGCGCCCTCCGTCCATGGTCTTGTAGTTGATTCCCGCGTCCGCGAGGGCCTCGTGCGCTACCTCGAGGAAGAGACGCTGCTGGGGGTCCATGTCCGTCGCTTCCTCCTCGGTCAGCTTCCAGAACTCGTGGTCAAAGTCTTCGACATTTTGCAGGGTGCCTGCCTTGGGTACCCAGGTGTTGCCAGGCAGTGTCTGGCGGGAGGAGCCCTTGGTTGCGGTGAAGGCGAGCTTGCCCTCCATCAGATGAGCGTAAAAGTCGTCCGCCGTCTGGGCGCCTGGGAAGCGGCCGGCCAAACCAGTAATGGCGACGCCGGGAGCTCCGTCGACGGGCTCCGAGGCAGCCGAGGTGGCGGGTGTCGTCTCCGACACCGAGGGAGAGGATCTGTTTGAGAACGCAGTAGCTGGTCGGGAGCTGGACGCCGACATGGCCGACTTGATGCTCCTTGGCCTTGACCGTTTGCCGCTGCTCGAGGGCCTCTTGTGCGGCTGCTGCTGAGATCCGCTGCCGAGGAGGGCAGCTTGCTGCTTGATGGTGGCTTGGTGGAACAGGTCGACGAGGCGAACGTGGCGGTTGGGGAATGCCGACTTGAGCTTGTCGTGCAGCTTTGGCACAAGCAAACTGTGACCGCCAATGTCGAAGAAGTTGACGTCGGGCGGCGGCGAAGACGAGACGCCCAGGACCTCCTTCCAAATGTCCGCTATCAGCACATCGTCGTTAAAGGTCACGGGAGTCGAGATGTGCTCCTCGTCGCTGGTGTTGCTCAGGTTCAGCCCCATTCCGGCGGCGTCGTCATCCTCCGGGGCGGCAATGAGCTGCGTGCGCATGGCCTTGGTGGCCTTGTGGTCGATCTTGCCGGCGACGTTCTTGGGCAGGCTGGCCACGGCGTAGATCTGCGAGGGGACCTTGTAGCTCGGCAGCAGGCGCTTGAGCGAAGATTTCAGTTCGCGCGAGCTGGTCGTCTCGGGTGCAACAAAGGCAATCATCTCGAGGCCGTTCTCAGACAGCTGGACCGATGCCTCGGTCACGCCTGTGCTAGTATCCAGGATGGCCTTTTCAATCTCCTCGGGGGCGATGCGGAACCCACGGACCTTAATATCGCGGTCTATCCTCCCCATGATCATCAACGATCCGTCCTCCATGATGGCGCCGCGATCACCGGTGCGGTACATGCGCTCGCCGTTGGGGCCCTCGGCAAACTGCCTCGCCGTCAGGTCCGGCTGCCCACAGTATCCTCGTGCGATCTGAGGCCCGGCAAGGCAGACTTCACCCGGGCACTCGGGCTCCAGGAAGGAGGCGAAGTCCTCGGAGCAGATGTACACGTTCGTCGTCGGCGTTGGCCGGCCGACGGTCACAACCTCCGGCATCTGGTCTACCCTGTCGATCTTCTTGAAAGCTACGGCAACGGCGGCCTCGGTAGGCCCGTAGGCGTTGACGAGGTTGACGCGAGGGTGCCACCTGGTGAGGATATCCTTGGACGGTGCCTCTCCCCCGACGGAGATCTGGCGGAGAGTAGGGAACTCGCGTGCCAAGGGGAGGGTTTCGAGGGCGGTGGGCGTGATTTCGAGGAAAGAGATGGCGTTGCTGTCAATGACGTCGGCCAGATACTCGCCTACCAGGTGCTTGGGGTGCTGAGCGAAGCATAGCGTGGCCCCTGTGCAGAGCGCTGTTGTCCACTCAAGTATCGAGGCATCAAAGGAGAACGACGCAAGCTGGAGGACCCGGGTGCCGTAGCCACATTCGAAGACGCTGGTAGAGGCCTTCACGAAGGCTGCAATGCTGCCATGCTCGATCATGACGCCTTTGGGCTGCCCGGTGGAGCCCGATGTGTAAATCATGTAGGCCAGATCGCTGTCCTGGGTATCGTACTTGATGTTGGCGATGTCAACCTCCGGGAAAGATGCCAATGTCGTGTTGCGTGCTACGTTTAAGGCCTTGTCGTCGTCGATGACCAGGGATGGCGAGCAGTTGTTCATAATGGCAGTCTTCTGAACTTGGGACAGCTCTGGGTCGAGGTAGACAAAGGCGGCACCGCTCTTGAGGACAGCCAGCATCCACTCAATTACTTGGAAGCCACGAGTGAGCTGCAGCACCACAATCTGGTTTCGTTGAATGCCGCTGGATACGAGATCTACATGTTTGTCAGTACGACGTTGGAGGCGACAAGGGGGAGCGCGGAGCAGCATACATTTGGCCTTGTTCTCAGAAGAGATGAATAGGCTGTGGTATGTGCGGGATTGGCCGAGTTCACCCGACGATAGAGCGACTGCCTTGGGGTTGGAGGTCGCGTGAGCATCGAACCAGTGGTGGATGTGCGCGAGAGGGTTGACCTGGGGAGTCTTTGGCGAGGCAGGCAGAGATGGGTATTGTGGTAGCCAGCTAAGCATATTGTCGAGGCTGGTGCCGTCTACCTTGCTAAGCGATACCATGGTCTGGAACGAATCCTTCATCAAGCTGATGGTCTTGGCGGAGAAGACGGCAGGGTTGTAGATAACCTGAAGCTACTGTCAGTTGGATGTTCAAAGGAAAGGCAGCATTTAGCCATTGACCTACACCAAGCTTGACGTCGTCGGCGTGTTCCAAGAAGCAGAAGAACAGATCCCAAGAGCCTTCAACGGGGAACATGCGACACTCTGAGCGCGCGAGCTTAGGAGAGTAGGTAATGGCCACCTTGGGCATGCGATATTCCACATTGCTGTCACGAGCAGCCCGGACAACCTCGGTGGCGGGGAACAGCTCAGCCTTCTTGACGGCGCTGATGTTCCTACCGACGGCCTTGACCAACGACCCGAAGCTGCGGTCAGCCCCGGCGGCGGCGAGCGTCTCCCATAGGGGCACTCTGACGGGCAGCGCGTTGGCAAACTGCCCGACGCAGCCGGCCATCTCACCAGGTTGACTGGCGAAGCCGATGGAAACGACCTCATCCCGGCCGAACGCGGGGCGGGTGATGTCGTTGACGAGAAGGGCAACTAATGTCGTTGCTACGCGGAACCACGATGTCTTGAACTGCTTGCTCCAGACGTCCAGCTCCTTTTAAGAAGGGGATCCGATTAGCCTCGCCATCGAGTAGATTCGCGCCGAAAAAACGACTTACAGTTTTGGGGAAAGTTGCCCACGAATCAATGTCACGGTAGTTACGGCTGTCGGGTGATTTTGTCACAACTGACTTGGGCCAGGGGGCAACGTTCATGTTCCGCGCCTGATTCAGGAGAACGGCACGGCTGTCGAGATAGGATTGGGAACCAGTCCACGCTTTCTAAAAAGGAACATTTTCTTAGCACATTCAATCCCGCTGTTTTTTACAGCTCTTTTCTTTTTCACAAACCTCAATCATGTGCATTGTGCCAAAATCGGGGACCGGCCCCAGTTCGGCGTCGCTGTTGTCGAGCAGCTCGAGGAACTCCTTGGAAATCTGCGACATTGATTGCCCATCAACGGCAATATGCTGGCCAACCAGATAGACTCGGAACGAGGCAACGTCTTTCAAGATGATCCACCGTGCGGGAAGTTCATTTGAGAGGTCAATTGGCTTGCGAAGGATACGCTTCATGGCTGGCTCGGAGACGGCGGAATCATGGCGATGAATGACTTGAATGCTTGCCTCGACTTCGTTTACGGGATACTCCTGAAGCATTGGTCTGTTATCCACCACCCTGATCTTGGAACGCAGGATGATGTGCCTGCTTGTGAGTTTGCTTATCGCTAAAAAAAAAAAAAAAAGAGAGAGAAAAAAAGGGAGACGGTCAGCTACGGGAGGGCACAAGTCGGTCAGGAGGGGAATTAAAGTCCTCACCCTCCAAGACATCATTAAAAGATGGCTGCTGCTCGCTACGGCTCTTTTGAAGATTCCACTCGAGCGTCAAGTGATACTTTGTGCTCGTCGGCTCATTCTGGAACTCATACCACATGCCCTCCTGGCTCTTGGTCAAGGGAAACATACGGCGAGGCGACACCTCTTGCGGTGAGGAAGCCGCCACCACGCCCAGCGGGTCTGATGAGCCAGATGGCCCAGACAAGAGGCACATGTCCTGGGAAAACAGTGCCGCCATCATTTGTTGTTTGTTTTTGTTTTGGTCTATACAATCGGGGAAAGAGAGAAGGAGACAGAGAGGGGAGAAAGCCTTTCTATAGGGAAAGGGGAGTTTTTAGAACGACGCAATGTCCATAAGAATGTCAGACACTAGAACCAGACTGTCGGGACAGAAGATGGGGGGCGGGTTTGGGAAAAGCAGCCAAACGGGAACAGCAAAGGCTTTTTGGGGTGGCATCACCCCCCCAAGGCCCTTTTTATAGTAAAGACCCACACAAACGACTCCATAACTTGTTGTTCCCGTCTCCCCTTCTTTTTTTTACCCCGTGCGTTTGTGTTGTGTTGGGTTTGACGGTAGGTACGGAGTACGGAGTACTAGCCAAGATTTGACAGCGGAGACTATTTCGTAAGGTTGCATATTACATACAAGCGAGGGGGGTGTGAGAGAGAAGAGAAAGAGTGAGAGAGACTGGCAGAGAGAGAGAGAGAAAGAGGGACCGACGGAGCGATCCACGTACGTGGTAACGCTGGCTCATCATGGCCTCATCGGCGCGCAGGAGCAGGGGAACCAGGGAAGCCATGCAGCATGGCCCATAGTAACTGTGGGAACACCCCCGGACACCTTTTTTCGAAGGAAGAACCGCTTTACTTTCAGGTCCCCCCCATTGGAACAACAACACACACAACACGCCCCCCCCCCTGGTTTTAAAGCACCGTCCTGAGCTATCGAACCACGGAGTAACATCCAGGCACATTTTATCCCGCCAATTACGGCCCCACATGGAATCCCCAAGCCTTTTTTTTTTTTTTT
>PXOB01000092.1:9256-111688 GCA_003012115.1 Trichothecium sympodiale | reverse complement strand
TGCAACGGTTTGTCGGAGAGTTAAGATGTTTCGTTGTTTTGCCTTTTGCATCCTTGTCTAAGCGTTGTGTGTGTGACGGAAGCATATGGGTTAAAAAAAGAAGAAGAAGAAGAAGAAGGCGTGAACAGACAAGACGCGAGACAAGGAAGAAACAAGAAACAAGAAGTGTTTGAAGAAAAAGGTCTGCTGAAAGGGGATGAGACAAAAAGGATGACCGAGGCCGAACAAGTGCCCAAGCGCAACATCAGTCAATTCGCAGCGTTTGTGGCTGGGAGGCTCTTTTTGGGCTGATTGCTGTGCAAAAGAAAAAAAAAAAAAAGACATTGGCTGGAATGCAGTGCAAGCGCTTAGGTGAACTGGAAGCGGTGAGTTTGCGACTCCATACAAGGCGCAGAGACATTGGAAAGGCTGTTATGTTAGCTTTGTGGGTTTGAGGTGAGACAAGACAAAGGACAACTAATGAACACCGGAACCGGGCAGTTGGGCTCAATGGCTTTGACTGAGCCGAAGGAAGGCATGGCACGAGCGAGAGGGAGAGAGAGTAGTAGTAAAAATCCCAAGTGTCTACTATGATATGTCCCAATCACAAAGAATTTCCCACATTGGATTGTTGATTCGCTATAAATTATAAAGATAATTGGGGGGAACAAGGAAGAGGGGGGGAAAAAAGAACAATGTCTGATCGTACATGGCACAAAGGCCCATCCAGACGTCGACATCAGTCCAAGTGTAACAGCCTAGACGGTTTCGGACTTGTTGCTGCTGCTGCTGCTGCTGCTGCCGCGTATTGTCTCAGCTCAAAGGAATCACTCCGAGGTCAGCTCGAGGCGAGGAGGTCAAATGACTGACGCTCAATAATTAGAGCCATTTGAGCTTCGCAATATGATCAGCCTTCTTCTTGCTCGGCTTGACGAATCCGAAAGCGCGCAGCTCCGCCAAGCCTCGGTAGAACTGCACCAGCAGACGCCTCTCGTCATCCTCCTCCTGGCTGACCGTGCCGCGGAACGCCGCCCACAAATCAGCCACGTTGATCAGGTTCCCTGTCTCAAGGTACAGATGGTAGAGAACACACGTGGCAGGCATCGTGGCCCGCAACCCTTCTTCCCCGTCTTCCGCCTGGCAGCATTCGCAGTTTAGATAGTCATGTGGCCGGGCAAGACTGCGCTCGAAGATAGCTCGGGGCCGCGGCACGAGGACGTTTTGTGACGGCGACTTTGAGTCGTATACCCATGCCTCCGACAGCCATGCGTCTGTCGCGCTTGGGACGTTGATGTGCTCCACGAGGAGATTCACCACCCCATCTATGATGGATGTGAACTCGGTATCCTCCGGCCGCAGTGCAGCCTTGTCTTTGCTGAGCTGGACTCTCTTGGCAATGACAGTGGTCCTCGTCACAGTGCTTTGCTTGCTGTACTTGCTGCGTAGAGTAATGCCCTGTCCTGCAATCTGCTCCTGCAGCTTCTGTAGCATCCCTAGGAAATCGGCCAGCTGAACCTGGAGATTGTCATCCTCCGGGTCGGTCAGTGTCCCCAGACGTATGCTCTGCTCGCCTTCACGATACATCCGAATCACTCTAGTCAGGAACTCTGTGAGCTTCTTATCGTCCATCTGACGCACGTCATCGGCGAATACCGATTCCATATCGGGTGATAAACCCTCGGCCAAAGCACCAACATAACGTCTTGAAAAGTCACCTTTCTTTGGACTCGCCTCTTCAACGATGAAAAGCGCACGGAGAAGCTTATCCACCCAACACTCCATAACTAGAGGGATCTTAACCACCTGCGAGCGGAGATAGTCATCGTCATTGAGACAACGTTCTGCGTGTTCCAAGTCATCCGTAGTGCCCCTAGAGGTGTAACGCTCGATAGCCCGTCGAAATGACTGAGTGTGTCGAATTGCTGCAACATGTTCATCCTGGCACACCAGGTCGCTCTCATGAGACAGAGCGCTCAAAGGGTTGGCGTAGAAATGGCACATGTAAGCGTACTAGAGCAGTTAGTATATCAATAGGGAAAAGGAAAACCCCTCAACATGTAGCAAACACACCTTTATTGAGCTAATGAAAGCCTGGATACCAGCGACCTGGTCTTGCTGACGATCAAGCATGCTCGTTAGCAACAAAGGGCCAAACCGTATTGGCACGTCAACCCCCGCCACAGCGGTCTTGAAGATGGACTCCAGAATCGCACCACTTTGTACCACGTCAAATTGGGCTCCGTGTATCTGTTGGCACACTGACTTCAATAACCGGGCCTGCAGTAACTCAACCGAAGTCGCAATACCAAATAATAGCGTAAAAGGGATCCTTGAGCGCCAAGAGCTTGAGATGCGTTAGATGAGCTTATCCCCCCAAGGTCAATATAGGTATGTATACTCACTTCAGAAGCGGGATCAGGTCCGAGAGCAGACTACTGTCAAAGCCTTCACTGTCCTGAAACGCAACAAAAACATGATCCAGATTTTGCACCTTTGAGAAAGCATGCAAAGCTTCCAAATCGTAATCCAAGAATCGACGATTTCCCTGCAAAGTCGTCAGCTACCTTTAGCAAACACGTTTCTCTGCAACCCGGACGGCGGCTCACATCTGGCCCTGCTGCGACTTGCAGATCCTCGTTTTCATCCAGCTCGACGCCTGTTGAAGTAGCATCGCGAATAATCTTCTTCAACACCGCCTTGACAGTGCTCGTCTCGGTCGAACGTAGCCGAATGAACTTGCTTTGAGAGGACTGCTGCAGGGTCTCGGATATTTGCTCAAAGAGCAGATTCTGGGAATCAATATTTGGGCCTGTGATGATGAAAGCCGACGGAATCTTGCCATTCCTTCGGAAAACGGTCAGCGCAGATACTCAAACCGTTCATGCTCTTGTTCCAAACTCACGTTGTGCTCTTGGCTTCATCCACAAAAGACCCAACCTCCTCCAACGTCACGCCGTTCGCATCTCGCAACGTATTCTAAGCATCATTAGCCTCCCTGCTTTCTCATCCCATGCAGTCCTCCTCAACTAACCTGAATTCGGTTATTGATCTTTTCCCACTGGCTCTCGAAAAGCTGTTGTCTCCTCGCCACAAACTCCGGCCCTTCACTGCCATTCAAGAGAGGCACGAATTTAAGGGCCTGCACTGGGTCCTCACTCTTTCTGCCGCGGCCTTTCCCAGCCTTGTTCACCCGCCTCTTCTTCGCCGGGCGCTGTTTGGTGTCCTCATCCTCGGAGGGCTGATAGATGTACGCAGGCTGCGGAAACAACACGTCAGCATCACCCGTAATTGATATATTGCATCGCCACTCACTTGATAGTCCTCTTGGTTGTAACCTCTTGCGTCATCTTCTTGACCCATTGAGTCTCGCATAGTGGCGGTTGGGTCAGGTAAAGCTCATCATGAGCTTCCAAAGGGTCATGACGAGGCGCGCCCAAGACGCGTTTAGTGCACCGTTTTAGTACACCGTCACTAGACACTGTCTATCTCTCTAGTGGGGCTATACCTTACTCCGTACTGTTTTCTAATCACAGGCTTACCCTGCATATCTACCTTGATTATCAATTCAAATGCGCATGTTAATTCTGTTGTGTAGAGTTCAATCACAAATACTTTTGTCAATATGAAAATATGACATACTCACATCTCGGTACTTGACCGGGGTACCACACATGCCCAGCCACTTACGAGTCATAATAGCACACCTGGACATAGTTACCACATCAAACCACCTTGATTATGACCAATAATAAAAATATTCATTTGCGTCAGAACCTGCTATACACTCTAGGAACACATTTGCCATCACCGTATGGGCGTGCGACTCCCTTACTAAACCCCACACGCTGTATAAATCGACACCCCATAGAACGACCTCCCTCGTCCCTGGGTCAGCAGGCGTCCAAAAGATGTACCCATGACGTCCCACCCACCGCCTGCTAATTGTCGCTTATTCTAAAGAACTAGCTACTCCCTTGCGAAGTGCCACTGTCCCCCACGCCCTGTGGCCCTCGCTGCCACAGGGGGAATATTCATACACCAACCGAAGGAGACCTCTGAAGACCGATTTTTTGCATGAGAAGAAACCCGTCCAAAACGCCATTGTAAAATCAATATCGTCATATCTCTGATATGGCTTATATTCTGATCATCTTTGTAGACACAATTTCCCGAGGATTGTATGGTTGCGCGGTTCTATGCCGTCGCCTCGACCCTCTCGGGCGTAGTGTCCGCCTGGACTTTGTTAGTCAAGGATCCGATTTCGTGAAAGGGGTTTAACTAACCTTTGTAGGCTCCACGGCTTTGGCTTCCTCCGTAGGCTCCTCTGGTTTAGCCGATGGTTCCTTGGGAGAAGGCTCAGCCGTCGTCTTCTCGGGCTCAGCCGACTTGGCCTTATCACTCCCCTCTTTCTTCTCTTCATCCTTCTTCTCCGACGCACCCTTGCCATTCACACCGTTGGTAGGTGCGGCGGCAGGAGCAGGATTGGCGTCAGCAGCCAGTAGCTTGTTCCATTTGCTAAGCAAAGACTCGCTTCGGGGTTTGAACTTGAACTCCTCCTCACGAGGAATGGACTCGAGCTTCAGGATAGCCTTCAGAACCTTGTTGATCTTTGTTGCACGGATAATAGAAACCTCCAGATCGGAAAAGTTCTCTAAGAGAGTGATATACTCGGCCATCTGCTGCATCTCTGTCTCCTGTGGCTGTTGATCTCTCGTCAAGAGACCTCGTTGGAGCTTATGCCGGAGGTAGAGAACCTCTTTCTGTGAAGTAGTTAGCTCGGCCATCCTAGATGATGATGCCATGGTCACTGACCTCCTTGCGTGCATGACGCTCCTCGGGCGTCATCTTGGCGATCTCAGGTTTCTTGTCACCGGCCTTCTTGACCTTGGGCTTAGCCTTGGTGGGGTCTTTGGTGGCGGTGGAGGCAGCGCCGTTGGACCCCTTGGCTGTGCTCAACTTGATCTTGGGCTTCTTGACGGAATCAGACCTTGGAACGGCCTGTGATGATCATATGTTAGGTCGCTTGAATGTGTGGTGAATATGGGCGATACTCACGGTGGCGTCTTCCTCAGCCTTTCGCTTCTTAGCCTTCTTGGCACTCTCTGCGCCAGAGCCCATCTCTACATCCTCTTCCTCATCTCCGGCCTTGGCCTTGGACTTCTTCGTCTTCTTGGGTGTCGCAGCGGACAAGGCAGCGGCCTCGGTCGCAGCTCTCATTTCCTCTTCAAACGTCCTGAGGACATCCTTGTAATACTGAATCGGGTGATGGGCCGAGGCGAGTTCGTATGCAGACTTGAGATCCTTGCGCATCTTATCCTTCTTGGCAGACTCGGCAGCCTTTTCGGCGCTGAGCTCGGTGAGAGCGGTGTTGTTGATCCAACCACTGCAGGACACGTCAGCAAAAATGAAAAAAAGAGAAAATCCTCACAATCCAGTTGAATCCAGCAGGAATACTCACAACTCGTTGGTCGACAGATACATGATGGGGTAATTCCTGTCGTAGACGCGTTTGCCGCCATCGGCGTAGGCCTCAGCATAGGTGCCATCCGATCTGGCCGCGGTGACAGGGCGCGAGACCAGGAGGGCGTCGGGAAGCATGTCCTCATCGGCAATGATAACAGGCCATTCGGGGAAGCCCTTTAACTTGACCAAGAAGTGGTCGCCCGGTTTCGCGTCGAGATTTGTGATCTTGGCCTTGCTCTGTGTCTTTTTCAGTGTTTTGCGGGTAGAGCCACCAGTGCTTTTGCGACGAGCAATTGTCTTCGGAGCAGGAGTAGAGACCGACCGGTCAGCAACTGAGACCTCCGTCGCGTCGGCCATCTCGGTATCCCCGTCATTGGAGGGCTTTTCAGCGGGAGCGGGTGGCTCAGTCATCTCGGTGTCGGTGTTCTTTGATCCCTCGTCCTTGGGCTTGTCCTCGCCTAGAAAGCGCCAACAGTTAGTATTCGTAAGATCAATTGATCGAAGCGCGCCCAGTTTCGGAGGTGGGTTGGCGCCTAATATGAACCTATGCGCCCGTAGCAACAATGTGCGGAGTTGCTGCATCGATCGCGCCCACCGCTACCTCGAAGCTTAGTGCACATCGCAGTATTGCCTTACCATCATCAGCCTTGACCTCGTCTTCCTTTGTGACAACAATGGGATGCTCCTCCTTCTTATTCTCAGTAGCAGGAGCTTCCTGCGCTTCTGGCACGGGCGTTGCGGCCTCGGGCTTCTCGGCGATTTGCTCGGCCATGGCGGGCGAAGAGCTTGCTTTCCAAGCTTTTGCGATGCAAGTGTTCAGGGCGACAAGTCACACCAAGCTTCCAATGCTTGGAGGTGATGCGCTGCGTATGTAGGGGGTCAGTGGCGTGCCCGCTGACGTCGTCTAGAGGCGCAAGCACCAAAAACGCGTGATGGAAATCGCGTCAACGTAAAGATGAATAGTCGCAACACGTGATGCGCAATGTGAATAAAGTGATTCTAGATGAATAGCACGCGCAGCAGATGAAGCGTTGGCAGAGCTTTCTTGCCGCGTTAGGTTTGTGTGTTGAGGTGTGGGTGACAAAAGAAGGAAAAAACAACTGGGATGGGACGGTACGGTACGGAGGATGAGATGGATGGCGGCGCCTGTGAAGAAAGCACTGGGCCGGACTGGATTGGATTGGACTCCACGCATTCTTGCACACCTTCAACAAATGCCAAGCACAGCTAAAAACGTCACCGCCCGATATTACTAGTCTATCTTATCACGTGACCGACGCATTAGTAGGCGCGCGTGCCCGTGTTCCGTCTGTTGTTGTTGGTGAGAATGGTCGATCCATGGAAATCCCCGGACACCCCCCCCCCCCCCCCCCCATTGGCAGCACAACCAATTGCGACACGCATAGAGCCACCGACTATCGCCGTAATCCTCCCAATGCCCTTTCTGAAGCCCGACTTTCAAATTTATGCCCCATCTCGGTCATGCCGTGGGTTCATCGTGGCTCTTGATTCACCCAAGGTCTCCTCGGCTCTGCGGGGGACCTATTCACCCTCTCGCCCCCCGAAACCTGCTGTTCCACAGCCATCTGCCTGCACAACTGCTCTTCAACCAGGCTAACTCTTCTCAAAGAGCGCATCTTTCACATATCCATAGTAGAAAGCCAAAATGTAAACTCATAAACTTGACAAATTTCACCCCATTATATCCCATCCATTACCTGCGATAGTATACATAATTTGAAAGCACCAGGACAATATACCCCTGGTCACATGTCTCGGCAGTTCTATTCATCGTCTTCTTCCTCCTCCTCCTCCTCGCTGTCTACATCCATCCCTTCGGCTGCTGTGACAGAAAACTCGCGCTCTTGATCGACACCAACGTAGCTGTCGCTCATGAGGAATAGCTTGAGATCGTGCTCCCCGGCTGTCGGGACACTGTACTCGAGTCGGACGCTGAGCTCGCGATTGATTGTAACACGTTTGATGGCAAGCAGGCTCTTTGTCTTCTCGTCACCAACAACTAGCCACCAGTTCTCCATCTTTTTGTTGGGGTAGAAAGGAGCGTGCACTGTTGTATCGACGGGTCCTTCGTCATCTTCGTCGACGTTACGTGTGATGTTGATCTTAAGGTAAGCAGGTTCGCCTGCTCTGATCGCATCCTCCTCCAGCACCTCATGCTCAAGCTCCAGGTCGGGGTACTTGTTATTAGTGAAATTGGCAGCTTGAGCGAGTTGTGACTGTGAGAGCCCAAGACGTTTGACAAGTGCACCGTAGTTGGGATTCTCCTCTGGATTCATAGCCTCCATGAAGTCGAAGATGTCCTTGATTCTGCACAAAAAACAAAGGTTAGCCGTCTTTGAATGGTTAAATTAGAATAATGGAAAAAACGTACCCATCATCATTAGCCACCTTGATGACCTCGGGGCTAAAGTGAGGAATCTGCTTCAGGGGGCTATCACGGTCCCACATGGCTTGAACAAGCATCTGCGACATCTCCATTGCGCTCATGGCGTTCAAATGTCCATCGGACGATAAAATGTCCACCATCGAGCTCAACAAGCTCAGCACTCTTGAGAGAATCACTTCCTGGTCCTTGGCCAAATCAACAGGAAGCTGCATGCGTGAGAAATGGGCCTGCAGCAGAACGAAAGCCTTGAAATGGGGAGAGTCGTAGACAGGCTGGGACATCTTGACAGGCACGCGCTCGTAGATGCGCCGTAGCAGACCTTGCTCATACCTGCGAATCTGGATAGTTTCGAACTCGGTTGCCGAGGTGACGATTTCAAGAATGCCCTTGAGCTTTGTGCGAGCGCTGAGGGATAAGAGGAATGTTTGCATCGTAATGTATGAGATATTGTAGTAAGCCGCAATCATGGCGGCGTTTTGAGGCGAGACTGAACCGTCATCTTCATCAAAGTCGATGATCTTCGACTCACTCAACTCGCGAAGGGTCGTTTCGACAAGATCCGACATGAAATTACTCAAACCCTCATGCGTCGTGCTTGTCAAGCTGTAGTAGCTTGGGTTGGCCAACAAGCGACGATAGAAGTAGGTAAAGGTAGTCCAGTTGATGGCATCCTCACCGGACTCAATCATTTTGGTGCTAATTTCTGTGACGAAGGCATCATGTAAATAATTATGAAGATGCGACTCGACGGGAAGTGCCTCGTTGAGGAATTTCTTGTAGTAGTCGCGCTTTACCTGGGGGAGCATAAGCACGCCTCGCCCGCGACCATCCTTTGAAGGGCGCAATGCCTTTCCAAACATCTGTAGAACTTCGCTCAGCGGATAATCAACGTATCGATGCTCGCGGCCTTCGAAATATTGGGTGCCCATGACAATCACCAGGTGGGCTGTGCTGGTCAACTCCCAGCAGCAATCGCGAGATGTGATAAGGACTTGGATGGCTCCTCTATCGTAGAGATGCTTGACAATACGCCTGTCGCTGAGACTGAGGGCCTCGTGATAATAGCCAACACCGTGAGACAGAGCTTCCGCCAAGGCCTCTTCCTGTACGCGCTCGAGCAAGGGCTGCATCTGAGAGACCTCAGCATGAAGGAAGCGGTCTTCGTCATCATCAGCAACGCATGCTGCGAGGAGGTCACGCGCTGTAGCACGAGTCTGCTTCCGACTAGGCACGAAAATCATTGCTGGCTTATCGGGGGACATTTGCGTAATAGCCAGATATGTCGGCTTAGCCATAGCAAGCATGAGCGATGGGAAATGAGTATTGGTGAAAGACTGGACATGGAGCTCAAGCGGAACTGGACGCACATGCGGACTGAAATTATAAATATCGTGCTTCTTTGCGTCGATCCATTCGCCGATATCGCGGGCATTCGCAAGAGAAACGCTGAGGGCGACAATTCTCATAGGCAATTCTGTTTGCGTGCGAATGTAATGCATACGAGACACGATGCTCTCGTACACATAACCATTAGCACCTCCGAGGAGATGGAGCTCATCGGCAATGAAAAGCCCCACTGTCTGAACATTCTTTCTGCGTTTCCATTGCCTTGACAAAACGTCCCATTGCGATGGTGTGGCGAGAATCAAGTCACCCTTCTCCAGGATCTGAAGATCAGATACCGTCTCTCCAGTAAGTTTGACAATATCCTTGCCGCCGTGCAATGATCCTAAGCGTGATTGCCAGTCTGCTAGGCGCGAGTCCACAAGCTCTTGGAATGGGGCGATGTACACAGCCCTGCCACACTCGGGCTGCATCCAGTGGCGAAGTAGTGCGAACTCAGCGCAAACCGTCTTGCCACTTCCCGTAGGCGCCCCGATAAAGGTATTCTGATCTGTCTTGTAAAGAGTGTTGAAGGTCTGCGTCTGTATCCTGTTGAACTGTTTCCAGCCGGGGTACAAGTTGATGTAGCTTTCGACCTTGAGGGCTGATACAGGCAACGGCTGAAGCTCAAGCAGCTCTGTATGAGGAGGAAACTTTTCTGGAAGGATGAGCTTATGGAAAGGAACTGCGAGACGTGTCTGAGCGTGCATCCATCTGTCCGAGACCACGCTCACGAAGTAGTTAGGTGGCATAGGGTCGGTGATCGGGACGGTGAAGTCTACGATGTGCTCGTTTGCCTCAGACTCGGCATAGTCCTTACGGAGGACAAAAATATCGTGGTAGAGAATATCCTCACCATCGGCATCCTCGACAAGTATCCAGAAACTCTCAGCTGCACCGTGGATAGTGTCATCCCATTCGAAGTTGGGAGTGATGCTAAGCTCCATCCTCAACATGGATTTTGTCATGGGCTGTACCTGCGCTTGAACATCAAGACGAGGGAACTTTGCGACCAAGCCGCAGACTGTCCGGCCAGCACGAGGCATGCCGAGCAGTTCACCCATACGAGGAGGATCAAGGTCGAAGTAACTACTCCACTGAACGTCGATCCTCTCGGCCTTCTGCACAATATCCCGTGGGCATGAAGGGAATTGGCGCAGAGGTGTCATTGTTGGCCACATGCGCTTCTCAGCCATCTTGCAGAGATCCAGCGCAGTTTTAGCTACAGAGGCCCAACCCTTCTTGAGAGTAATCTCGAAGATAGCTCTCAAAATACGACCAGCACTCTGGGTCACGTACACCATGTCAGCCATCAATGCAAGGCCATCCAACTTGAGGCGGGAGATATAGGCCTGGAGGAGCACGTTGATCTTCGCGTGAGGCTCCTCGATACTCTCCTTGACAGGTACAGGCACGCGACTAAGCAGTTTGGCGAGTTCAAGCTTCTCGTCTTGACGAACAGGGATATATCTGAACTCTTGACTGAGGGAGAAGACACGGAACAGCTCGATGGTGGTGATTTGAGGTTGGATGAGGTTGTTGTAAGTGTCCATCGACGAGGCTGTGATGTAGTAATGTGAGGCGATGCGGCCAAGCTCAGTGGCCTGCAGCTTGCCAGTCTTCTCGTCGTACTTCACGAGGTTAGTCTTCCTAAGAACCAATGCCGCAGAGTGAATCAAGTCCACTCGCTTCTGCTCCAAAGCCTCATCATCCTCGTACTCGGCGCCAACCTGATACAAACCCGGCGATCTGAGCATTCGTACGAAAAGGTAGGTATATCCTAGCCATTCGACAGCTTCATCCCGCGTCCTCACATTGCCCAAGACGATCTCAGCATTTAAATTATCGACCAATTTGCTGATAAACTGACTCTCAATAGGTAGCTGTTGGTTGAGTAGAGAGAGATAGTACTGAATCTCGCCCTGTGTTGTAATGATGATGCCTTCACCATATGTATCGAATTGGGGACGACCAGCACGACCTAACATTTGAAGGACATCTTGAGGGCTCAGCTCAACCCAGCTGCCCTTCTCGGGCGAGTATACCTGCGTACCCTTGATAATGACAGTATGAGCAGGCAAGTTGACACCCCAAGCCAGAGTGGCTGTAGACACTAGAACTTGGATGGCGCCTCGGGCAAACAGATCTTCCACGTCAGTCCTGTCCGCACGGCTCATACCAGCATGATGGATGCCGAAGCCGTAAGGTAGGATGTCCTTCAGATCGGCATCCGTTGCCTGGCTTGAGGCTTCGTTTAGGACCTCTCGGCTACCAGCGTCGTGGCGTAAAACCTGGTTAATAGTTTCAAGCTCGACCGCCTTGTCGCGAATATAGCGAGCAGTCTTGGCGGTTTCCTTTCGAGAGTGGACGAAGATGATCATCTGGTTTCTGTTCTTGCCCACATGTTCCATGACCTTGTTGTACGTCACGTCGTTCATCGCCTTGAGTTGCTTGATGGGCTTTCGGTCTGTAACACCAACGAATTCCTGACGAAGGGGACAAGGTCGATAGGATCCATCAAAGTGGTAGAGCCCCTTGTTCACGTCGACTCGCAAGAAACTTGCTACATCACGGTAGTTAGGTAGTGTTGCGGAGAGGCCAACGAGACGGACGGGCTCGCCTGTCTGTTCAGTTCTGCGGATCGTCCTGCTGACAATACTTTCAAGAACGGGGCCACGATCATCATGCAGAAGATGGATCTCATCAATGATGACAAGGCGCACCAAATTTGTGTAGGTGAGATCATCGGCCTTGCGCGTAATAACATCCCACTTCTCGGGGGTCGTGACAATGATCTGGGTCTCGGCGATCTGTTGCTTCGTGAGCTGGCGATCACCAGTCAACTCGGAAACTTGAATGCCATAGGGTTCAAGACGCTTGCCAAAGTTGCCGACTTGTTCCTGGACCAGAGCCTTCAACGGAGCAATATATACGATTTTGAATGCATCCAGGTCAATGTTTCCAGTCTCAGGATCACGATTCTTGCCAATTTCTCGAAGAATCGTCAACATAGCAACGTTGGTCTTGCCAGAACCAGTCGGGGCACAAATAAGCATGTTACCATCATCCTCAAATGCTGATGGGAAACATTTCGTCTGAATCTTGTTCAAGGACTTGGCGGTACTGAAAGGACCTCTGGACCACTCGGGCATATCAGAGATCGGGATAAGTGCTTCATCATTCTGGGCGTTCTTCTTGGGGGGAGGTACATGAATTTCCTCGTAACCCTTGAAACTTCTTTTCGTCGAACCCTCGGGCAGCCTGACCTTGGCATTCGTCATTAGGTGATTACCTTGGTCAAATACTAGGTTATCGAGGTTGATGACCTTTCTTGGTTGCAAGCCACCGATAAGTTGCCCCTCCGCACGTTCTTGCTTGGGTGCCTCGGCTGTGAAGGACGCGGGGACATCAATATCCATCTTGATATCGGCCTTCTTCTTCTCCCCATCGACTTTCCCTCGCAACTCGAGGAGAATTCTTTGAAGGCCTTCCGAAGCTATCTCTCGCTCGACAGCTGAGCGCTCGTCACCGCCCTCGGCCCTCGCTAGCTTGGTGAGCCAGTAGACTTTATCCTTGTTTTCAACAAGCTTCTGAACTAGCTCGTGGTGCTCATAATCGAAAAGCTCCATCAGGTCGTTTTCAATTTCGCGTAGAGTCTTATATTCGCCATCAGCCTCGTCTGGCTCGCCCGACAATATTCGAAGGGCCTCCTTGGTCTTGTCTGTCTGCTCGTGGGCATCGGGATACAGAGCTGCAATCTGCCGCTGTAACCAAAAAGCATCAACATCCCGTGCAGCAACGGCATATTTGTCCTTTGATTTGCCCTTGCCTGCCATTGGACCGGCAGTAAGGACCATCTCGTCTCCAACATCTCCGGCGACATCTTCGCCGCCCTTCTCAACCTCCTCTTCCTCCTCGTCCTCATCTTCCGATGATGAGTCGCGTACTTCGTTGACCAGACCGCCTTCATCGTCGTCTTCCTCATCGTCAAAAGCAACTGCTACACCCTGGCGCTCGTCGATTTCGGCATCTTCACCATCAGCACCCTTCATAGCAACGTCTTCGTCATCATCTTGTGCATCATAGTCGGTAATCTTCTTGCCGAGATTGACCAGCTCATTGAACTGCTTAGGGTTGAGTGTTGTGCCTAAGAGGTCATCAACCTCTTTCTTCTTGTCGAGATCCTTCATGTCGTCATCTTTGAGGTACTGGAGGGTCATATCCGCAGCACTGATGACCATCTCATGGGTAACGTCACCCAGGGCATTACCAACTAGAGTGACGATAAGATCGAAGGTTGCTCGTGTTGCCGGTGTCCGTGGTCGATATAGAATCCCGTCGACCATGACATCGTTGGCACCCAAAACGCCCGCTCGGTTCATCGACGGCGCTTCGCCTTTGCGTCTCCGTTGCTCACGCGCCAAGATATCTTCCCCCTCCTGTAGGCTCCCTCGCTGAATATCAGGCATGCCTGGCTGTCTCTTCTGTTTCGGTGCTTCCTCTCGCCCGACGCGTGCGCCCATGTCTCTAATACTCAGGCGTCCCGCGAGCGACTCGGGGTCACCAGTAGCCTCATCGGTCCGGCGCGTGACGAAACGACGATCCACCTGGAGGACCAGGTTGGACATGGCCGAGTACTTGTACTGCGACACATCGCGATTTTGATCGGACATCTTGACTCGGGTATTGTTGTGTAAAGATTGCCGCAATGGCTAGAGAAGTTGTCGATGTCGGTCGACGACAGCTCCGTGAGCTCGGGTCGAATCTTCAGACCACCATCAATTATGCTGTACGGTCACCCTACAGCCCCAAGTACGCAGTCGAGTTTCAGGCTTCGGCCGGGTGTCGTTTAGTCCTTCGCAACGGTTGCTCGTACGGTTGCTCCTAGTGTTTGTTGTTGCTTCTTCTAGGTCGCGACGTCGCCGCCTCTTGATAAATTTCAATGGAGTTCTATCTAGCTAAGGAGCTAGCGCCACGTTGGGTTTAGCTCTCTGCCTTGAAGCGCCACAGCTAGGTAGCTACATGTACGGAGTACACCAGCCACATACGCTGTTAGTTGGGCGTTTATTTGGGCGACTTCACACCAAGCAAGCTGCAACATGAAGCCAGCGGTCAACTAAAATGAGCTGCGATAATGGCTGGTCAACCAGAAGTTTTACAGAAATTTCGGAACGGCCTTGATGCTTATATCAAACCCCGTGAGCAAACAAACTACATTCGGAGAATTCTTGCACTTCACTTGGCATCTTGTTCTGGAGATGAGCCGTCAAAACAGTCCCCTGCATTGCCTCATTATCTGACTGAGGATGTGAAAGTTGCTCTTGAACTGAGGGGCGTCTTCAAAGAATATGCCGAGGCTTTGAAAGCGAATGTTGCTGCTCGCCGGCGTTTCGAACAAGTTCTGCAGACACAACAAGCAAATGTTCCACCGCGACCATCGACCCCGGAACCTGAAGAAGGCAATACCTTCCTACAAGATCGCATAGCGGTTCTGAAGCTGCAGAAGAAACGCCAGAAGTTGCAGGCTATTCAAGCATACGTTGATGAACTAGCGGAAAAGCCAGCAGCCACCAATGATTTCCTGAATACGGACAACATCTTTGATGGGGCAGAGCCACTACCCAGCGTGCCAGAGGAAATTGTGAATAGCCTGGTTGCGGAGAAGAGCTCACCAAAACTGGATCTCAGGACTCAGACAAGTCAGATAGAGAAACTCAATCTCAGAGCCAAGTTGCTACTAAGCCAAGAAGAGGGGCTGCTGGGAGAGGCTCGATCTCGGTCGAACAGCGCGCAGGAAGTCGTCAGTAATGGCGTCAAACTCGAAGCATTGAAGGCTACGCGCACTGAGCTCATTAATTGGATAGAGAACGAGCTTGGGCGAGCCCCTCAGGAAGAAACTGAGGAGGAGCTAGGAGAGAAACCGAGCACCCAGGGCGGTACTCAAGACCAAGCTATCATAACGGCACGCCTACTCGAGATCAAAGAAAAGTACGACAGATATTTAACTTCAAGGAGAATGTTGTTGTCGTTGGTTTCCCAGGCCCCGCAATCATCATCTAAACCCGACCTCGGTCCGCCGACGGATCCTGGGATCATCGTCGAGCCGCCGAAAGAGCCATTGAAGTACCTCATCACGCCGCACATAGAGCAGCTCCTCTCTTTGGCGGAAAACCAGAAAGCTATTATATCCCAGAGGTCGCACACCAATATGACTTTGAACAGGCAGATCAAGGAGGGTTACCAGACGCTCGGCCTTCTCGCCGAGGAAAGCCAGTTGTTACCACAATATCCCATGAAGGAATCTCTGCGGCGCAGGTCTGGTTTGATAAGTGAGTTGACGTCTAAGAGGTCAGAGCAGCCAGACTTGTCCAACCGTATCAGGCCATGGGTTTTTGCGGCCGATTCGGCCAAGATTGCGAATCTTGAGGAGATTGCTGAAACGATTGAGCAAGGGCAACTAGCGTTGGAAAACTCGACAAACACGCTTGGGGAAATAGATCGGCTCTTGGGCGTTGGTCAGAAGGGTGATACTGCAGAAGAGGATCAGACTGAGGATGATTTGTGGTATGGGGCTGAAGAGCCAAAGGGAGCCAAGGTTCGGAAACACACCGAAACCAAGATGAAACGAGTAGAAGGAGATCCGTGGTCTTCACTACACGGAAACCTGGGCACCATAGGACAGGATGATTAAGTCAAGAGATCTTGGTATATTACCATCTACTTTTCCCTTTGCAAAACATGTCTACTGGCATAGCAAACCCCAAACGCCAATGGTCATTCCAACTCTCAATTGTTGCAATCACCTTGGTACCATGATCACCGATATTCTCATTGCAAGATCGAGAATCGAGAGATGCTCATCTGCACCGTCCACCAATCGCTTATCTATTTCCGAAAATACCATGACAATCTTGTTCTTCTGAGAGTCCGGAATCAATTCATCGGTTATCAAGGCTTGGTAGAGCTATAAAGCATTAGCATTAGGCGGTACTTCCGGGGCCTTACCAGACCTACCTGGTTGACGACTTGTCCAGCACTCCAACCGTCAGCTACCATGTCTTCAACAACCTTGGAGATTTTCTGGTACGAGACACCGGATTGGTTGGGACGAATGGCCTCCACTAAGGTTTCGATCGTGTTGTCAGGGATGACACCGGCAATATCCTCGATGGTCTTGATTGAAACAGCCCTTTTATCAATATCCATAGCATCATCACCATCTTTGTCTTTCTTAGCACCAGCACCGACTAGCCTAGCGGCACTTTGCAGGTAAGTGATGGCTTTACGGAGGTCACCCTCCGCGCACCTAATCAGAGTATCGATCACACCATCCTCGAGAGGCACGCCCTCTGCTTCAGCAATCTCCTCCAACCTTTTCTTGGCATTTCCTTGATCTAAGCTCTTGAATCGGAACTTGCTGCAACGACTTGCCAACGGGTCGATGATTCGGGTGACGTAGTTGCAAATGAGGCAGAATCTCGTAATTTTACTGTACGTTTCCATCGTTCGACGCAGTGCACTCTGAGCATCTTGTGTCATCGAATCGGCCTCATCGAGAATGATGATTTTGAAAGGGGGGCAAGGGTATTTGTCTTTGTATCCGGGCAGCGGGTTCGTGAGCTGCTGACGAGCGAAGTTTTTGACCTTATCGCGGACGATGGAGATGCCACGCTCATCGGAAGCGTTGAGCTCGAGAACGCGAGACTTGATCATGTCGGGTCCGTAAAGCTCCTTTGCAAGAGCTAGAATCGTAGAGGTTTTTCCAGTACCGGGGGGGCCGTAGAAGAGCATATGTGGTAGCTAGATAGGCGGTTAATGATGAAGGTCTTGGTGGCTGAAGGGAGGCATACATTGGACGCTTGTAATGTCCGTTGAAGAACAGTTATTGTGTGATCTTGCGCGGTGACATCGCTGAGGCTCTTTGGACGACTATGGAACGATTAGCAGGCTGTGGTATAAGCACACGGTTAGAGAGGCGGTTCACTATTTCTCGACCCAAGGCTGTGTGCGCCCGTCAGATTGCTTTTCCTGCTTCGTGTCCGAAGCACCATTGGCGGCGGCAGCAGCGGCCTTTCTAGCCTTGAGGTCGAAGAAGCTCGCCATTGAGACTAAAGTGACGGGCTTGAGTATGAGTGAATAGAGCTTTCGTTTCGTTGGAGGCGGAGAGAGTCAACGGTGTCGTCGATGCAGCTCAAGTCGGAAAGCAATTAAGCTACAAGACGCGTCGGGGGTTACGCGGGGCGCGTTTGGTACCTGGGCCTAACGGAGCCAGGACCCCGCGACAGCACCTGACTGGTACCTAGTGTTACCTGACACTTCCATCGCTACCCTGCTCTTGACCCCATAATACTTGCAAGGACTGTTTCAAGTCGAACAGTACTGTACTGGTTACAACTTGTGTTCGATGCAGTGACGGCGCATTTAAAACGTCTCTGGCCTTGACTCCTGGCGGCTAAGTTGTCGACAATAACCAATGGGTTGTCGTAATACAATAAAACATCGCATCATATTGCAGTTTTCCTACGAGAGCAAATTGGTATTGTAAAGCGTTGAGTGTATGAAGTACTCCGTATATTATAACGATACAGATGTGGACGGCATTTAACCCTAAACTCAATTCCCAACATTTGAGGAGCTGACCTTCGTGTATGCCATCTCTTTCACAGCGTTGTAGTTCTTCAAGTGATGGTCTGGTCTAGACGTGCCAAACTGTGGCCCTCCCTCATCGGCTAAGTCGTACAAGGCAGCGTCTTCAAGGCCATAATAACCACCGAAGTGCCTAAGCGGTAGTGCCCGTTGTGAAGTCACATTAAAGAGTGGATACGGAGTACTGTTAGGAGAGGTTAGACTGCAAGTCAGCCATGATTTGCGCCCACCCGATGGCACTGTGGGCTGTTAAGGTAGGCGGGGGGAGCTGTCTTGGCGGCCCCTCGCTGCCTGTACGGAGCACGCGAGTGTTTGGAGTACAGTGCAGTGCAGTGCAGCGCTGTGCGCACCACACACACTCATCAAGCTTTCAATTGCACTTTCACTTTCACCTTCACTTCCATATCCTGCCTGTTCCATTCCACCTTCTGCTCTACTTATGTAGTGGCCCACTATCTTGCTTCTTTCACCTCAACCAAGTCAATGTTCTGCAGACCTTCTGCCATTTCCTCTACTTTTTCTTCATTTCCGATTTATCACATGTGACTCACCTCCTAAGCCCATGCGCGAAGTCAGAGTCTGTCGACAACATCATGGATCAATCCATCATACGCATCACAAAGGTTCGTTTGCCCCGCATCGCCATAATTTCCTTTGCTGACAACGACGTCGCTTATTAGGAGCTAAGCGAACTGCAAAAGGGCACTGACCTATGTGAGTGCAATCCTGATTTGTTCTTCCAAACTATTTCATGACGAAGGAAACTGACAATTGCATCATGTGTAGCCCTTGCTGTTGCTTGCCGAGATGTCGATGTTCGCAACGTCAGGGCCTTGATAATGGGGCCTCACGGCACTCCTTATGAATTTGGGTTTTTCGAGGTAAAGCCTTGTCATTTATTGAATTCCCAATGTTGGGTTGCTGACCCACATCAGTTCGCGATCAGTTTCGAAAGAGGTCAGCATCTCACTGTTCTGACGTGTGTAATGGCAACCTAACAGCAAACGCTCAGACTACCCCTCAAAGCCTCCTAGTGTTCGTGGTATCACGACAAATTTCGGACATACCAGATTCAATCCGAATATTTATGCTAATGGCAAAGTTTGCCTGTTAGTAATGCCGCCATGCTTTCGTACTTTCACACTGCTCACTTTTCTTCGCTAGATCCATACTTGGGTAAAGGACAATCCTCAGTAGGGCCCATCTTGCAGCTTAAGACTAATGATTTTTGATTAGCACATGGAGAGGCGAACCCGGGGAGCAGTGGTCTTCTGCCCAAGGCTTGGAGTCAATCCTACTATCTATCCAAAGTCTGATGTCTACTAATCCCTACGAGAACGAACCTGGATTTGAAGATGCCAAAACACCGCACGATGTTGTTCAGCAGGATAAATACCGTCAAAAGGTATGAATCTTGTAGCGACAGGACAAGGTGATCGTGTCTAACCGTAGGTGTAGATTCGGCATGAGACGATCCGGATTTCCATCATCAATCGACTAGAGTCATATCTTGGCATCACGCCTGACGGGTCACTCATGTCGAAGCCGTTAGATGAGGATCGATCATTATCCTATGAGCCCTTCAAAGATCTTTGCAAGCGTCGTTTCCTATGGTATCACGACCACTACCTGGCCGACATAAAGCGTGGACAAGCCCAAATAAGAGAAGGGACTGACTTTGCCCGCATGGCTTTTGAGTCAGGATCCAACACAATGGATGGTAGATTTTGTTACTCGGAACTGGAGAAGCGCTTCAATAACGTCAAAAACGCCCTGTATGCCGAGGAAGAAGCGTGGGCCAAGCAGGGCGCGCAGTGCGTCGCCAACGAGGAGACTGTGGCCGTGAACCTGGCACATCAATTTAAGCAGGTCTCCCTCTCGCTAAAGGGAGGAGATATGCCACATAGTGTAGAACTCGTTGACGGCAACCCTTTTGTTTGGATCCTCAGCTATTTTGGCCGACCAATGACCAATCTTGACGGAGGTCTTTTCAAAATCAGAATGACTTTCAGCCCAAGATTCCCCGAAGAACAACCTAGGGTTCGTTTTCTGACCAAAATTTTCCATCATTTGGTTACGGTTGACGGGGTGCCTTGCTACACCCCAAAGACTGCGAAGAGGGACGACGCCAGATCCCACCTCGATAGTATCGTATCAATGCTCGAGGAAGATGAGCCTGCATACGATCCTCGCAAGATCGTCAACATCGAAGCCCACAAGCTTTACTGGGACAAGGACGCCAGCAGCAGAAAGCAGTACAATCGTCGCCTGCGACGCTCTGCGCAGGATAGCATGGAGTAGGTTGAGAACCTCTTCTTAAAGCCTTGAAGCTAACGAGACCACAGCGAAGAGTGATTAATCACTCAGACTTCGACCCAATCATCTTATACACCTATCGGGAGGTATCGGGATTGCTAATATATAGCTCGAAGGCATAGTCAACATGCATCAAACCGAAACCCCTGAACGAACCCTTACAAGCTTGAAACGTAACGGTTGACTGATATCTTGTTTCCACTGAGATTTCTCCGACCTTGCGAGCGAACATGGTAGCCGGCGCAAGGATACATAGAGACAGCTTCGCTTCCAGAGCATACATCATATGTTGGCGTTGCGGTTCAAATCTGAACACCAGTGAAATCTCCGAGGCGTACAAGAGGGTAACAGACTACTCATGGACACAAGGAGGGTGTGTCAGAAAAAGGCTTAAGGAAAGGCTTAGTACAGAGGCCATATATATAATGGAAGAAGAGATTGCGATTGAAAAAAAAAAGAAAACATTCTGCGCTCTTGTCTGGTCTTGTCTAGACTCAATCTCGTAACGCCTGCTAGAAACATGAAGATGCCTATTGTACATATTGAAATGTCGGTTCAAAGAGGTGCGCCCGAATCACCTCTTCCCATCAGCGCGCTTCTCAACCTTATCCACAAACGGCGAAAATGGGGCTGCCACACCTCTATATAACTTCTGCTCCCCATCACCACCCCTATGCTCCCAAGAGCCGTCGGGATTCCGAATTGCAGGTGTTCCTTGCGTAGGACGCTTCTGCTGCTCAGCATGCAACTTGTCCAGAGACTCGCCGACGACAGCGTACTGGGACCAGTTGACTGGCGGGCAGCGCACGACATTTTGCGGACCGGGAAGCTTGCTCCAGACTTTCGTATCGCCCGGCTTCGGTCTATTGTTATCGCCACCCTGCATCTCCTCATCGCTGTCGCTGTCGCTGTCGCTGTCGTCGTCGTCGTCGTCGTCGTCGTCGCCGGCCTGCGGAGCTTGAGGTCGCGGAGGCTCCCCGATCTGCACTTTGCCGTCCCTGAAGTCCTGCAGGAACTCTTCTGGGTGCTGCATGGCTTCCTCCCTAGCCTTCTCAAGATGTTGGATGTGCGATGTCGCGCGCTGTTTCTGCATCTGCAGGATCGAGATGGCAGACTTGAGCGCGATCACGTCCGGGTTCGACTCAAAATCTACGGACTGAGTAGGTGGAGGCAGCATGGTGGGCACCTGGGCTGGATGCGAGCTGTGCGTGAGGGAGAGAGGAGGCGGCAGCGGCTGCTGTTGGGACAGCTCCGCGGAAGAGCTGGCTGGCTCAGAGGGCTGTTGGGGAGGAGTTATTGGAGACATTGGTGGCGGGGACGGCGAGTTCCCTGAGCGCTGTTGGGAGGAGACATCGGTGTTGACTGTGAGAGCGGGCATGGTTGATGGTTTTGGATGGTGGCTGACTACTGTAGGCCCCTGGCGCCTAGGAGGAGCTGAACGTTGGAACGACGGGGTCTGGATGCGACTTGCGCCGATGGACTCAGGGTCGCGCGACGAGCCTTGTCCGCGGCGCTGAAAAGGGTCCGCCCTTTTTTAGGTGACGCTTATTTTAATGGTAAAGCCTTTTAGTTTGGGTTTCGAAAGTGCTGATTGTCTGGTAGTCTGATAACCGTTTGCGGGTAGTGGTGAAATGATGTTTTTGGGATGGAGTTTAGACGATGAACGTCAGCAAGAACATGACGGCGGCGGCGGCGGCGGCGGCGGCGGGAGGGGGGCGGGTTTTATCGATAAAGAAGATGCGCCAGCGCAAAGGGCCAATCAGGATGATGACTAGGTTATATTCCCCAGCCACTGTATGATCACGAGATGCGGCTCGCTTAGACCTGGGAGGGCGAGCCGAGGTCTCGGAAAGCGCCAACAAGCACCACCACTTCAGAACTTGGTCAAATATTCCTGCATGACGACAAGCAAAAAACCATGTGCTACAAGGGGAATTTTATCTAGTAAAAAGATACTAGCTGAAGAGGACATGCCATTCTGGGCAGCTACGCCAAAGCTAAGGTAGGACGGCCCCTCTCGGCCCCGCCTTTCCACTCCGGCCGAATCGGGGCGGTGGGGGCGGAAGTGGCCTTTTGTTTGTGCATCTGAGAAATCCAAATATTCTCATTTCATGTAATCAATTGCTAGTTTCCTGGGCAAGGCGGAACTGACTAACGAATCTCCTCTCAACACCGCCAACCGCCCCCCCGTCTTGCCCGTCTTGCGGAGATTCCTCGAGGCCGCCTTGTGCGCCCCAGCCGCCACCGCCGGGCGTGTCAATGACGAACCAATCCCCTTGACTGACCTTGAAATCCTTCCTTCCTCCTACGCGGCACCATCTGCCACCTTGGCCGCCCTTGACGATGTAGTTGACGCCCGACCTGCCGTCCTCGCCACCCTTCATGCCGTAAGGGCGCGTCACTCGCCGCTCAGAGACGATGGAGCAGCCCATATCGCGGCCAAACTCATAGACGCGGCGGATGCCGTTTCCGCCGTTGAACTGCCCCTTGCCGCCCGAGCCGTCTCTGATGCTGAACTCCTTGAGCAGCACCGGGTACCTCTTCTCCAGGACCTCGGGGTCGGTAATCTTGGTGTTGGTCATGTGTATGTGCACGCCGCTTGTGCCGTGCCAGCCGGGGCCAGCGCCACTGCCGCCGCAAATGGTCTCGCAGAAGCCGAAGCCTGTGCCGGGTACGAGGTCACCAGTCTTGCTGTCAATGTTACCGTCGATACCGAAGGAGACGACGTTGCAGTCACCCTGGCTGGCGGCGCATGCAGCGAATGCCTTGATGACGACGTCGGTCACTCGCTGAGAGGTGATGGGGTTGCCGGCGCAAACGGCGGCCGTGGGCGACGGGTTGAGGATGCTACCTTCGGGGATGGTAAAGGTGAGAGGGCGAAGGCAGCCTTCGTTCAGTGGAATGTCCTGATTGATCAGGCATCGGAGAACGTAGAGAGTTGCGCTGCGCGTGATGGCTTGCGGAGCGTTGAAGGAGTGATACCCTTCTTCTCCTGTCCCCGAAAAGTCAAAGTGCGCAGTTGCGTTGTCAGGGTTGATGGTAACTGTTAGCTGGATGGGCGTGCCATCGTCCATGTGGTCGAGGGCATGCAGTGGCTTGCCGCCAGTAGCGGCGTGAGTACGCAGCAGAAACTCTCGCACGCAGGACTCGGCGTTGTCGGTAATGGCGTGCATGTTGAAGTGTACTGTTCCCAGGCCGTGCTCAATGATGAGCTCCGAGACGAGAGCAGCGCCCTTGGCATTGGCAGATACCTGGGCCTTGAGATCGTTGATATTGTCGGCCAGCTTGCGCGTTCCTGAACAGCCGGGATGCTTTGCCGGCTCTTCAAGCATGAGCCTCGTAATCATCTCCTCGTTGAAGACGCCATCGCGGACCAGGAACTCGGAAACGATGGCAGCACCCTCTTCATGAAGCTCTACGCTGCCGGCGGGCATGGATCCAGGCAGGATACCGCCGATTTCTTGGTGGTGACCCCTCGAGGCTGTGTAGAAGATGATTTCCTTGCCTGCGACGTCAAAGACGGGCGTGATGCAAGTGATGTCGGGCAGATGTGTGCCACCAGAGATGGGATGGTTGGCGACAATGACGTCGCCTGGGCGCAGCTGCCCCTTGTACTTGTCGTGCTGGTACATGACGGCCTGCTCCATGGAGCCAAGATGCACAGGTACGTGGGGCGCGTTGGCAACGAGACGGCCGTCGGGGCTGAATAGTGCGCAGCTAAAATCTAGACGCTCCTTGATGTTGACCGATACGCTGGTCTTCTGAAGCGCGTGGCCCATCTGCTCGGCAATGCTCATGAAGCGATGCGCCATGACTGTCAGCTGAACGGGATCGACCTTTTTCTGGTCCAACGAGCTCTCCACCGTCGGCTGCTTGGGGGTCTTGCTGCTGTCTAGGTCCAGGACGACATGACGCTCGAGGATGACGGCCCTGGCCTCGGGGCTGACGACAATGGTTTGCGTGTCGTCGAGAATGATGGCCGGGCCCTGGATCATGTCTCCCTTTTGCAACGATGAGAGGAAGTAGAGCGGCGCGTCGCTCCACCCACCCTCGAAGAAAATCTTGACTCTATCTGAGATGTAAGCTTCGGCGACGGACGTGACCGGCGCGGCAGCAGCCATCTGCTTCTCCAAGTCAAAGACGGGCTCGACACTCTGGCTCTGTGCTGTCGCCCTTACACGCACGTTCTCGACAAGGATGTCTCGCCCGTCCATGACGAAGGAGAACTGCCTCTTGTGCTCCGCTGTGAAGGCGTCGGCCCACGTCCCCTCTGCGGGTCGAGGGATCATGAAGGTCGTATCGGACCCAACGTAGCGAAGGTTGAGGAAGTGCTCGTGTGTCACGGACGAGGGGCTTGCGCCGTCAGCAATGAGTTTATCCGCGGCCGTGGACTCAAGCTCCTTGAGGCGTGCGTTGAGCTCGTCCATGGCGGTATATAGGTCTGCCGAGTAGGGCTGCTGGATGTCATGCACGAGATCTGCCAATGCCATGCCGTACGCCGATAGGATCGACGAATATCGGTGAATCAGGATACGGTCGATGCCCAGATTGGCTGCGATGGCCTATTCTGCGTTAAGGGTGGACATGACAACAACAGTAGGCTACAAGGGGATCGATGAATCACTTACACATGCATGTTGACCGCCGGCACCACCAAACACGGCGAGCTCATGATCAGAAGTCCTGTATCCTTTTGCCTCTGTAAGCGATCGGATAGGCCGACACATGGTCTCATTGGCCACCTGAAGGAAGCCCAATGCCAGCTCCTCCACCGTCTTGGGCTTGGCCCCCGTGGCAGCAAGGTCGGCATTGACCTGGATGAGCAGCTCCTCAAACGCTGCCTTGGCGCCTTGGTAATCGAGTGGCTCGTTCTCCGCGGCCCCGAAGATCTTTGGGAAGTATTCGGATTGGAGACGGCCCAGGACGAGGTTTGCGTCGGTGACTGTGAGAGGTCCGCCCTTGCGATAGGCTACGGGGCCGGGGTGTGCGCTGGCGGACTCTGGGCCGGCGAGGAAGAGGCCGTTCTTGTATGAGAGGATGCTGCCACCTCCTGATTCAGGGGTTAGTTTTTTTTTTTTTTTTCCCTCTCCTTTTCCTTTTTTTTTTTTGCAAATAGAAATTTGAGCCTGCGGGAGGGGGAGAAAGCTACTTGCCTGCTGCGACGGTGTCAATCTCTAGCTGAGGCGACTGAATCGTGATGCCGGCAGTGATGGACTCAAAGGTGTGCTCCAGCGTTCCAGCATACCTCGAGACGTCGGTACTCGTACCGCCCATGTCAAAGCCAATGATAGGCTTCCTCCTCTCGGGATCAAAGCACGTCCTGCTGAAGCCCACGACGCCGCCAGCCGGCCCAGACAGGATGGCCTTGAGGCCGCTGAAACTCTGCCAGGCCACCAGACCACCATCGCTCTGCATAAACTCGCATCTCGCGCCCCGGCCGTCCTCGAGCCCGCCGACGAAGCCCTTCCGGAAGCCATCGATGTAGGCCCTCGTCAGCGGGGTCAGGTAGGCGTCGGCCGTGGCGGAATAGCCGCGCGAGATGGCCTTGATCATGGGGAAGATCTGGGACGAGAGCGAGATCTGCGTGAAGCCTATCGAGGAGGCTAGCTCGGCGAGCTGCAGCTCGTGGTCTGGGAAGGTGTAGGAGTGGAGGAGGGTGACTGCCAGGGAGCGGACGCCCTTGTCGTAGAGGGCTTGCAGGCCCTTTTTCGCTCCTTCAACGTCTTTTTTGTCATCAAAAAGGTTTAGCGAAATGCAACGTTTTGCTATTTGTATAGGGCTGGTTGATCAAGTAATTTTTTTCTCACCTAAACGTTGAAGAATGCGAACATGCTCGCCGCCGATTCCCTTTCTCAGCCCTAGAGATTCCCTCTGGGGATCACTCAACGATGTGGCATCCTCGGAAGAATCATGCAGCGTGACCCGCTCGTCAACCTCCAAAACATGCTCGAACAGCGTCTCCGGCCTCCGGATGTTGAGGTCAAAGAGCCGGGGCCGCGTCTGGTCGCCGATCCGCAGCAGGTCCCTGAAGCCCCTCGTGACCACGAGGGCGCACGGCGTGCTCGCCCTCTCCAGGAGGGCGTTTGTGGCCACGGTGGTGCCCATCTTTATGCTCTCGATGCCGCTCGTGTCGATGAGGCTGCCGCGGGGGATGGCCTCTCCCGTGGCATGCTCCAGGACGCGACGGATGCCCTCGGTGGGCGCGTCGGCGTAGTTTGTGGGGTCGTTGCTCAGGAGCTTGATGAGCAGGTCCGGCTTGCCTGGGATCATGGCTAGGCAGTCTGTGAAGGTGCCGCCGCGGTCGATGGCGATGCGGATACGGGGGGAGGAGGAGGACGAGGAGTCCCCGTTCATGCAAGGCATCATGGGCGACTTGCTGGCTTTCGTAAAGGAGAGTCTGTTTTATATGTGAAGCTACGGATGTTTGGATAAGATGTGAATGTAATTCATCATAAAAATTTTGAGTGAGGGCAGAGTGAGAGCGAAGGGGGGAGTTGAGAGGTCAAATTGATGCCGTCAAGGGAGTTCTGCGTTGAAAGAAATCGTCTACCTAATATGGGAAAATATGTACATCTCCAAGTTAGATATATGCCTATACGGAGACATACCCATCAACTCTCCGGGCGTTGTCTCACAAGAGAACGGTTCTGATATCGGTCGCCCGGAGCCATCACAGTGGGTGATGCCACTCAAATCTCGGGAACAAGACTGCGACGTTTTCGACTTTACGACCCCGCAATTCATTCACCTGTTGGAGAATTTGGGGAGAACCGGCATCATGCCAAGAGATAATATTGACCGTATCGCACCCGACGGACGCTTGTCAATCGCAACAACTGTGGTCCTCGAAGGTGGACATTGTCGTCCGTATCAGGTCCGAGAGGGGGTCGGATAAGAGGGGGGGGGGTGGAGGGAGGGGGGTCAATCTTGGACGTCGGAGTCTGGAAGTCCGAAGGCCTGGTCCTTGGTGTGAGTTGACAGGCAGTGGAGTTGGATATCGTTATCCTAGCCGGAGACGTGCAGTCTCCCCGCAAATTCGATATGGAATTATGGGGTAGTTGGTATTCCTTGGGGCGATTAATGTGCATGCAGCCTACAAGTAGGTACAATTAGGTACAAGTAGGCTACTCTAATAGGGTCAGTGATGAGATTTGGTAGTCATCAGCGTGGCCCCCAACGAAGCATCAAGAATTAGTATTGTTTATATTCCACACTTGAGAAAAGAGTTGTCGAAGAACAGGATGTTATAAAGGTAGTGAGTGGCATTTACAGACGGCGCTGAAATAGTCAATCACATTAGTAGCTATCAAAGAATGGCATATTGTTCAATCGACCAAAATAAAAATTAAAAACATGTACGGAGTACCCAACCCCCTCCTTTAAGACTCCAGCCCAGATTCACAATTACCATATATATCGAAAGTGTAGATTCTGTTTGTCCGTAAGATCCTGAAACGCCGTGTCCGCCGCCTGACCCTCACCCCTCTCAATAGCCGCCGTCCTCCTGCGGTTCTCGTTCCAGCAGTATGCAGCGTAAAGAACCATGGTGATCATGGCAAGGACGTAGCTGCCTAGTATGGCACCCATGCCGAGGGGGTAGAGGGGCGCCTGGTTGGCCTTGAAGAACTGCGGCGCGATGATGTTGGAGGCGCAGTAGGCGATGAAGATGAGGGCGTTGACCGTGACCTTTTTGGTGTGGCCGGCCGTGTTGGCCGTGTTGAGGCCCAGGGAGACGACGTACGGTCCGAGGTAGAAGTAGGACATGTAGAGCGCCGCCAGGCGGCTGTAGAAGTCGTCGAGGGGCAGCGTGTACAGGAAGACGGAGGAGATGAGACCGACGATGATGCCAAAGATGACCCAGCCGGCACGGCACTGCTTCTGCGGGAGGTATTTGGCGCACAGGAAGACGCCGCCGTTGCAGATGTACGACGACGCCGTCTGAATGATACCCGTGGGCATCATGAGCAAGGTCGAGCGCTGGGCCCCCATGCCGAGCCCCTGAATGATGAGCGGGGAGAAGTTGGTCAGGCCGCCGTTGGGTATGGAGATCATGAGGTGGAAGAAGAACATGAGCCAGGTCTTGGGGTCGACGAGAGCTTCGACGAGCTGCTCCTTCTTGAAGTTTTTGTTCTCTACACCCGTCTGGTCCTCCTTGAGCCTGTCGATGACAATGGCCTTTTCCCTCTCGGTCACAAACTTGGCCTTGACGGGGTTGTCGGGCAGGAAGAGGCCTATCACACACGCCCAGACGATGGTCATGGCACCCGTGATCCAGAACATGGCCCTCCACTGGTGCTGGCCGTGCAGGAAACCAATACCCCAGCCGATGGGGCCGGTGAAGAGCACCGACAGACCGGTGTACATGAGACCGGTGCGGATGGGCTGCTCCCGGCGGGTGTACCACATTCCCAGGACCAGGAAGTTGCCCGGGACGATGGGGGCCTCGAGGGCGCCAAGGAGGACGCGCAAGGCTATGAGGGAGGCGAAGCTGTTGGTGAAGCCGGTGCCGATGAGGACGATACCCCAGAGAAGCTGAACGGCGAACATGAGCTTTGCGACGGGGAACCTCTGGAGCAGACTACCGCTGGGAAGACACCAGAAGAGGTAGCCAAACTGACGTGATGGGTTGGCATTGTTAGTTCAGCAAGATGACTTGCATGACATCTTGACTTACGTAGAAGGCACTTCCAACCCAGCTGTACCGATCTCCGTACAAGTTGGTATCCTCTCTAAAGTCATACAGAGCAGCAGTGGACGTGGTGATCTTGTCCATGGCGCCGAGCGTGACGTTGAACCACAGCAGAGGCACGAGGCGCATATCGAGCTTCCAGCGCAGCCGCCACCATTCGCGCTGGGAGTAGCCCTCTCCGTCGGCGAACTGGTTGGCGTAGGCGGCGGCCACATCGACGTCACTTCCATTGTAGACCTTTTCTCCGGGGCGAATGGAAGAGTCCTCCATGTCGCCGGGGGTCATTTCAGACTTGATGTCCTTGTTTGGATCTCCAGACATGATTGCTTTCTTTTTTTTTTTTTAGTGGTGTTCAGTTCGTTCCTCTGGAACGAACTCAATGGGGATGGATATATAACTTTGGTAAAGGTATCTCATCCGACAGACCAGATGAAAGATGAAGCCGCAACGGTGATGACGAGGCAGAGGCAAGGAGGACGGACCCTCGAGGATGATGTGGAACGATAGTTATATGGATTCTCGGAGTATGTTATGTATAGTGAGTGGTGGGAGATCGGATAGATAGGATGGATGAGACGTTGGTGGGTTTGTTAGAGATAGAGACACCTGGGAAGACGAGCAAGTATCATAGTATCGCAATCCTTGCAGCCCCAAGATAGGACCAACAAGTCCAGCCTCGAACCACACCAACAAGACTCTAGGGCCTAGCCTAGAAATGGACTCAGGAATCCGGGGTAAGATTACGCTGGGCACTATTGGATCAAGCGTCCAACGTCACCAAACGAACCACCGTTCGAGATGGGGGGTGAGGGGTGAGAGCGAGCCAATTAGAATACTAGTAAGGAGTATGTACCTTGAACCGAAATGAAGTCTTTATCGGGGTTTGTGTGCAGAGTCTGGGGTCCGCTCTGGCAGCAGCCCGCGCCATGGCGCTGTGCGTGTTGGTTCTATCATGGGTAGCATGGCTACCGTGACCTGATTCGCCAGGGCGGGTTCGGAAAGACGAGACCGAAGGCGTCGGACAACCAGAGTCCGAAGAGGAGATGCTGGACGTTGGCGCTTTCTGACAAAGCGACGCCCTCTAAATATCCTGGGCAAGGCTTATCATCAGCTGTGGCTTGAATTGTTTACGATACCAAGTTCTTATGCTCCTAGACCGTATATATCGTTTTGTTATCGTTGTCGGATCGCGGCACAGATAAGGAAGGTACCGCTTTTTTTCTTCCAGTGGTAGCCGAGCCGTACTTGCCTAAGCAAGTTCATTGGTACTTGCCGTACTTGGGTATAATGACTTGGTTCACCCTTTCCCTGTATCACTGGTTATTAGCATACAAATTGATAAAAAAGGTCATAGGCATAGATGAAACGGCAGATGAACTCACAATATCTTCGAGTTATGGGGACACCTTTTTCTTCCGACCGGCTACTTGCCTCATCCAAGCACGCACTCACCGATTGCGAGCAGAACAATATCTCAGTCGTACAAGCCAAGTTCAAAGACATCGAGCCACAGCTCGCAGCACCGCTGGAAGTAGATCACGGGCCATTTGAGTGCCCCTTCTGCTTCACGAATACGAACGTACCGGGCGATTCGGCCTGGAAGACGCACGTGTTTGAAGACTTGAGGCCCTATATATGTTTTGAACAAGGCTTTCTTCAATCATTGAGGGGCTATCGAACAGGTTTGACTTGCACCATAGCTTTATTCGCCCGAACTTGAAATGTCCCATATATGACGAATTACAATAATTCGTGTCTCTTTATCAGAAACACATCATCAACCATCAAGAAGAGCTTGCGCTGCTCAGTCCCCCAACACTAGATCTAGAGAGCAATCAAGAAGGGGAAAACTTCTTGCTACGCTCTCGAGAGAGCGACGACGTGGGAGAAGCAAATGCGCCCCCATCTAACCAAAACTTGCGTGCTGCTCCAGGAGCCGTTGTTCTCGATTCCTCGACTGTAAAATAATTATGTGATTTTGTCAAGTCTATTAAGGAAATATTGTCCAGGCTGGGATGATATTGCTACTGACAAGAGGACTAGATTAAACGTTTGGGTAAGTAGCATTAATGTATAGCTGTCTAACGTTGAAGTTGATTGGGAGCCGTCGGTGGACACCTTTAAAAACGAAAAAACGAAAATCGAAAAGAAACCCAGTGTTTTAACTCCCGAGTGGAAGGTTAGTTTCTATGCTGTCGACCGACAAATGAGGCAAAGTAGGTTGGCGAAATTAGCATTTGCTGATACTCGGAAAAATTATCGTTTCTATCGTGCACATGGTTTCTTGGAATCGCTCCGATAACATGGTAGATGACTAGATGCCTACCAACGTATTTCCAAGGACCCTTCTCAAAGATGATGTCAGAATGTGTTGGAATGTTATTGCAAGCCCATGAACCCCAGCGGGTCGAATGAGTGACCCTAGGGTAGTGCTTGGGTTAATACATTTGCATCAGTTTTCACACCTACGAGATGGTACCTTTGTAATGATAATGGCGTTTATGTGTTATACAGTACAATAGCTTTGAGCCTGCAGTTAGTGCATTTGCGAAGTGCACCTTCATTTTTTGTGACTTGGACAAGGATTTGACACAGAGATGAAGCGTAACATAACACGAAGCGGGGCTAGAATGAGGCTCTAGGTAAAGTACGGAGTACTCCGTACACTTCGGAACTGTGCACATATTGAGAACCATACTTGTACACACACGAATACGTCCAAAATAACTTATTTCTTTTTTTTTTCCTCCGCGCGGGATCAGTACTTCATTCTTCCAAACATCCAAACAAAGGAAACTGGTACGCCCACGCAGCATGGGCCGCGCGCCCATTCTACCACGTACGTGCGGTCGGTCGTACCTACCTAATTACTTGTACGGAGTATGGAGTACATTAATTGACTGATAAGAGGGTGGGTATAGCTGCCATAGGCGTCAGAAATAAACGGCTCACTCTCAGCAGCCCAACCGCTGCCGTTTCGCGGGGACAAGATGGTGGTCTGTCTCGATATTATTAATAGCCACCTCGGCAGCCTAGCACACCTCTAGCTCTAGTGAACAAGGCCCCCTACTACGGCGGTCATCGACTCAATAAGGACGTCGCACAGCACCAGCGCAAGCCTGAAAAGTTACCGAAGCCTCAAAAAAAAACTCCAATTACACACCTGCAATGCGCTGACGCACAGCTCTAGCCGAGAGCCTTGGCCGACTGCGGCATGTCAGTCAAGCAAGCGATAATGGACCACGAGAGAAGCTCCCCAGTTACCGTCGAGGAGCGCCCCCAGAAGAGGCAGCGCATACTCGCATGTAGGTGCGTCGTTCTGTGTAACCCATTGCTTTATGCGACCCGACGCGACCATGTTAACATGCCCATTCCAGACGCTGTAGGGGTCGCAAGCAAAAGTGCGAGGACAAGCGACCCTGCTTCAATTGCGTCAAGTCTGGGGACGAATGTATTCCTACTGAGCCAGCCCCTCGGCCTCATGTGGAAAGCGAGTACGTACGCGCCCTGGAAGAGCGCATAGCGGAACTCGAGAGCCACGATGTGAGGCAAAGTCAGGATCATGCACCGTCTTTCGGTATCAACGGACAGAGGCCTCGACGGCCCACGCAAAGCAGTGTAAACAGCACCGGTAATATGAACGGGGGGCACATGGTGGTGAGCGTTGGCAACCCGCCCCTCTCGCGCGACCTGGGAACTAATCGCCGACCGTCCGAGGGCATGGACCTGTCCCATCCGGGAGACGTTGCTTCGGTGTCGCCAGCCAATTTATCTGCCGCACGGCGGAGCTACTCCCATCAGTCCCCCGGTGGCGCACTGTCCTTGGCCGAGGACTCGGACTCTGGCCTGGATCATCTCATGCTAGGTTTCGGGACGTCACCATCGGCACATCCTTATGAGGCGAACGCCGTGAATTCAGGCAAGTCACCTACGTTCTCGGCTCATGTCAGTCATGATGGAGAGTTCCTCCCCCAGAGCTTGATCGCTGCCATGCCGCAGGAGGTCGAAGACCTGCTCCTCAATGCTTATCGCGGCCGTGCTCAGGCCCAGTACCCTTTTCTACACTGGCCGACGTTCATGTCGTGGCACTCGGGTTGGAAACACTGCCCTCTTGGAGAGATTGATACGAGGTCCTGGCAGGGCTTCTTCGTCAATCTCGTCTACTCGACAGCATTGCTGCTGCTCTCGTTGCCTCGGGTAGGACAGTCAGATGCACGCACTTTCTACAGAAACGGCGTGTCACTGTTGTCAGCTGTATACGAGCAGAAGGATGAGGTTCTGAGCATGCAAAGCTACTTGCTACTGAGCGTGCACTCCCTGCACAAGGCATCCACGCCAAGAGTCCTATCATTAACATCTCTCACTATGCGATACTGTGTTCAGTCACAATTTCACCTCTGTGAGACGGAACCTGATCCTGTTGATGCCGCCACGCGTTTTCGGAATCAAGTTCGCCGCAGATGCTTTTGGTCTGCTTACTGCATGGACCGACTTGTCATGGCATCGTTCGAGCTCCCGCCTTCAGTGGTCGATGTGATGATCACAGCAAAGTTGTATGCCAACATTGATGACGAAGATTTGGAGCAGGTGATTGATGAAACGCCTCTTGATGCCGAGCTTCCTGATTCTCCGGTCTACACATGTGTCTCATCATCTCTACATATCCTCCAATGCCGACGTATTCAGTCAGAAATATCCAACTATACCCTACGCTGGGATTACAAAGAGCATTACGAGTCCTCGCTGGACTGGCGGATACGTATTCTTGCCGAGCTGGAGAACTACAAGGCACGTGTTCAAAATTTCTCTGATCCTCAAGCAAAGGGCCACACATCGCAAAGGTGGCTTGCCATGATATATCACTACACTTTGCTCACATTGTATCGCCCGACAAAGGAGAGCGTTCTGGGGCCTGCGGGTGACTGGTCGATACAGGCAAGCAGTCAAGCTTGTCTGATGTTTAGAAAGAGTCAGATGGACCGCCAGATAGCGCAAGCATGGCTTGGTGTAAGTGTATTCTGCTTTCGATGGCTGGGTTCGTTCAACAACACTGACATGACACACTCGCGCACATGTAGCTTCTTGTCCAATTTCAGTCTGGTGTGACGCTCCTCTATTGCTGCTGGGCAACTCCGCCGGAACATCGCACCGAGAACTACGACTCCCCAGACGTATCAGATGCACTTAGGGCGTGTTCGAATATCCTAGCCATCATGGCAGATCGGTGGCCTAAAGCAGACTGTCTTCGTGACGTGTTCGAGCTGCTCGCCAGAGAAGTGCCTCTAGTAGATCGGCCGAGTCGTCCCCCCACTCGCATATCACAAGCCTCGGTAGAGGCCATCAGGGAGAAGCTACCGCAGGTACGGGCCCTGGTAGTCCATCGGTCCATCATGCGCATGATTGAAGAAATGATTACCGATGACTTTCCACGTTTGCGTGCCCATCAGTCTTCTAATATTCCTTCTCAACGGGTGACCCCTGCGCCGCCTCGAGAACGGCCAGCATCGAATATTGGCGCCAGACAGGCATCTACTGCAACTACATCGCCTGCGGTGGGATCCTTTGAGCTCCCATTCACGACCCAGTTATACGCTGGGGATCCCGGAAATATGGAAGGCGGATCTCTCAACCCAGAAGAGCTACTCGCTTTCCCCGGCATGTTTGACCTTGACACCTGGACATGATGGATTGATTATACCGAAACACTACAACATACGATACCCAACATGATATAATAAAAAATGACATTTGCGGAGCATTTAGTCAATTTCGATCTAACACTACATATGTAGTACCCAGCCTATGACGAGTTTTGAACATTGAGATTTACCTTTTATGTACGATAGATCGGCCTATTTATGCAGGGTAGGTATCTGAGATTCCAAGCTGACCCCATACCATAGATTCGGAGATAAGAACGACCCTTGTTAAGCAGCCGTCGAATGGTCTGTCTTTCCATCTCATCTCATCTTACCAACGTCTTCTGGCAAAGTTGTAAAATGGCCCAGGCAGCGCTTCAGTTCATCGACCACTCTGCCATTGACTCGAAATCTAGGAGAGCAATCCGCAGCCATGTCATGAAAGGCAAGAATGTCGGCAAGGTGCGCGCGCCTCGCCGCCGGCCCGTGACTGCACTCGAGCCAAGGCCCGTAGCATCTCACTCGGTATCGTTGGTCCTGGGCACAAAATCCAAAGAAGCTCTTTCTCCCACGGCGTCAATATCGCCTGCGCCGCCTCTATGTTCCAGGATCAGGGACGTGGAGCTTTTCCTGTCCAAGATTCCTCCTCGTGTAGGCGACGAGTTTGATGGGTTGAGCTTGGTTTATGAGGCCTCGTCTAGGGCCAAGAGAGTACTTCATACCTGTGAGTGGTGACGACAAAAATCGTGAAGGGGAGATCTTTGCTAATTCATCCTGTAGTCATGTTGCATGCCAGCGGGGCCGTTTATCCTTCAGAGTTCAACATGATTCCAGAGGTGGCACAGAGGGTCTGGGTCGAATACATCTACTCCGATGAAGCGTGTAAGTCAGACTACCACTCACCGTAAATGAGCGACGCGGGCTCATGCAACGCAGGTTTCCACAGCTTCGTGTCCTTGGCGGCGGCATATCTCGACGCAATCACAAAACAAGACACGCGCTCCGCCCCGAATTGGGACCACCAAGCCCGCGCTCTGCGACTTATAAGCAACAACCTCTCCAGCGCGCACGGAGTCAATGATTTCGCGTTGACGGCCGTTGTAGCAATAAGCCTGAGCGAGAGTTTGCGAGGGCACATGTCTCTCGCCAAGCTTCATGTCGATGGTCTGTTTCGGATGGTTGAAGTTAGAGGAGGGTTGGAGGGTTTGCGTAGTAACTTACCCCTTCTGGAGAAGGCAATACGGCAAGTCTGATTTGCAGCATTTCTAAATTGTGGACCTGGCTGCTGACGAGCCCGTTTGTAGTGTCGATGCCGATGTTGCCCTTAAGCTCGGCGTACCACTGCACTTCGAACACTACTACGCAGTGTGGCCAGACTCTCGCCCCGTCTCTCCGTTTCATCTCGACTGCGAGCTACCGGATCGGTTTGAAAAGGCTCTTCAGGATGCCAACATGGACGTCTATCTCATCATGAGAGATACGAAAAGAATGGCCTATTTGATATCACTGGGCGCCGCTGTGCATAAGATTGAGCCTCTTGTATTCCAAGAGATGCTATCGATCCACTGCTACCGTCTTCTCAACATGGACACGGTTGGAGGGACACATCTAGCCGACCCTTTCATCAAGGCAGTACACCTGGTTCTTCTATGTTTTATGGTAACGTGCCTGGATCAGAGTGATCGTCAGGGCATTCTGGGATACCCTCTCATTTGCCGCACGGCGCTTGCTGCATTGAGCGACCAGAGGTTTTGCGATTTGGCCGGGCACGAAGCGAACTTTTGGGCACTGATGATGTTTGGGGTTGCCGTCGCCGGACCCCAGCAGATGCAGTGGCTCAGCGCAAAGATGTGCATTGCTGCCCGACAGGCCTGCATACTCGATTGGCAAAGTGCGAAATCCGCATTGGACAACTATGGTTGGGTACCGAGTCTCCACGACGATCGAGGGCTCAATCTGTGGAATCAATGTCTTGAACAACCTATTCAATAAATACAACGGTCCATGGAACGCTATTAGAGCCCATGAGAGGGCAAGGTATCTAAAGCAAAGCCTCGAAACAGACAACAAATGCAGCAGCGGCGAAATCTAATAACACCATCTACTCTGCTACATATTAAGTGCTTTCTGCACGCAACCAGGCCGGACGCGCTCCATCTCATATGCGATCTCGCTCCAAATCGTCTGCTGCCACTCGCGACCTTGCTCATCCTTCATCCAGTTCGGCACCCAATTGCTAAAAAAAAAAAAAACATTATTAGCTACGTTTCTCAGAAGAAGGAGGCTCGTATGGGATAACTCACTCGTTGATGACACAGTATGAGAGGAATTTTCCATGGCTCTCCTTTCCAACAGAAATAGCATGAAGAGGACTTCTGCTACCCCATTCTGCTGACCTACCCATGAGCCCGCGAAGCAGACCAATGGCCATCTTCGTGGTTGTGGTTGCGTGGCGGTCAAGGCCAGTATTGGCAAGGCCGGGGTTGACTAAATTGATAACGACTCCGGTACGGGACACTGGAGCCATCTCTGCGAGTTGTCTAACTGCGAATATCTGAAGCATCTTGGAAAGGGAGTAACTGTGCGACGTTAGGCTTCACAATTCCGCGGAAAGGTGCGCTTGCCTGACACTTACCGATCCGTCCCTGACATTTTCCATTTGGAGGAATTGTTCACATCAGCCAGCACACCGGCCGACCGGTCGACCCTGGCTAGATCAGCCCTTCTCGAGAAGCCTAGACCGCTCGTCACGATACTGATAACGGGCGTCGTCCCGTAATTTTTGCCGCATCTGCTGAGGTGTGGAAGCAGCAGCACCGTCAGGAGCAGCGTGGAGATGACGTTTGTGACAATACTGCTCTCCCAGCCTTCCTGCACAATCCACGTGCCATTTGCACCCGCAGCGTTCTGCAAGAATCCATCTACGCGGTCCAAGCCGCGCTCAACCCGCTCGGCAAACTTGGTGACAGAGTCGTAACTACCGAGGTCGAGCTCCCAAAGTTGGGCAATGCCCGTGACGCCCGTATCCGATTCTACGGTCTTGAGTGCGGCCTTGCCTCGTTCAGGAGACCTAACGGCCATGATGACGCGCTCGGAGCCGAGCTTCACAAGGTGCTTGGTGCACTCGAGGCCGATGCCGCTGTTGGCGCCGGTGACGACGTAGGTCTTGCCCTTGCAGTCGGCAGCTGTGAGGGCGATGGGGAGGTTGGAGTATTGGTAGTAGAGGGTCTCGCCAACGCCGAGACCCATGGAGCTTTCACCAACCATGTTGCTAAAAGTAATGACGTGGTTTGTTTAACCAAGAAAAAGATTAATTTCTGCGTATGTGAGAAGGCGTCTCTCGAATCTTTTGCTTTTTTGGTGTCTGAGAATCCTGGATAGATAGGCCAACGACGCTCCTAAAGAGTCTGTCTGTACAATGGTCTTTATATACTTCAAGTCGTTCTATCAACCCGAAAATCCCGCAAATCCCGTCCCATGCTTTCCTCGTCGTGAGGCTCGAACGAGAATCTGATCTCCCTCCTGTCCGGTCCCTCTCCAGTTATGGTGATTCTCGACATCGCGACACGGGGGCTCAGACGAGAACTGTACTCCACATCTCGTCTGCCAGCAAATCAGTTATTACTATCCCAAAAGGGAAGTCAATACTAGATTGGACGTCTGGAAGTTTTTTTCTTCTTTTTCTTTTTTCTTTTTTCTTTTACGCAGCACGGAGCATTATTAATCTCCGGATGACAGTCGTGACAATAAACTTGTCCAGGGCAGCAAGACGCGCGCGAAGCTGATGGAGATGGAGATGGGGTTGGAAACCAATTTCGCCCAATCACAAATTGACTTCCCGAAAGGGTAGTTAATCGCTGATTGGTTGTTGCTGTTGGAATTATGCATATAGGCTAGTAGCTAATATATAGCTAGTATAGCAATTAGTTATAGACCTAATTATATAACTATATTACTAGCTATATAGATAGTTAAGATATATTATAATTTCTATAGCTAGATTAGAATTTTTTCTTTAATTAATTAATAAGTTTATTATTTAATATAATACGTAAAAGGTACGATAAGCTAGGTAGGCATAAGAAGGTAGGTCTCTATTCGTATAGTGACTAAAGCTTGAGTTCTCTCCTGAGTATGACTATTCGTAGAGAACTCCTAGGGTACTCCTAGTAGATCTACTACGTGATCCTAGGTAATACGATGACCCGGGGTGTATTATATTTAAATAAATTATAAGTTTAAAAAGTATTAATAAGATTATAATATATAATTTAAAAAATAATATATAGCTATATAGTTATTTCTTATTATATATATTATTTATAATATTATTTTAATATTTATTTAAAAAAAAAATTCTTTTTAAATATTAAATTAATAATTCCTAATTATTATTTTTTAAAATATATATATTAAGATTATTTAAAAAATTAATATCTTTTAATTTATTATTTTTTTATTAAAATATAAATAATAATTAATTACTACTTTAATTATAATTTAAAGCTTTATTTATTATAAAAATTTCTTTATTATTAGTTTTTAAATAAAAATAAATTCCTATATTTTATAATTACTTTAAATTACTTTATTATTATTATTAATAATATAATTAGATTTAATTTTAATAATAATTATAAGCTTTAAAATTATAATAAAGAAAGTAATTTTAATAATTTATTAAATAATATTAATATTTTATTATTTATTAACTTTTATAAACTTTAAAGATTTAATATTAAATTATTATTAAAAATAGAAATATTACTTATTATAATAAAATTACTATATTTATTTTTATTTTATATAAATATTAGAAAAAAAAACTTAAATTTAAAAAACTATTTATTAAAAAAAAGTATTTTTTATTATATTTTTTATAAATAATTAATTTATTACTTCCCTTACTTTATTAATTAAGCTATTTAAATTTAATTTTAATTAAATTATTTAAAAAATACAATTTAAGTTTTTTTTTAATATTTATAGCTATATTAAGCTATTTAAATATAAAAAAGACTTTTTTTTAAAAAGTAATATAAATTAAGAAAATCTTTATAATTATACTTATATAATTATAAAAAAAAAACTAAAATTTATTATATTAAAGTTAATATAAAATAAGATTAATATTATAAAAATACTTAAAATATTAGAAAAGAAATATTATTTATATAAAAAATTTATATTAAAAAGTTTTTTATTATTTTTAATAATACTTACTTTAAAGATTATAAAAGTATTAAAAAATATATTATAAAGCTTTATATATTAAAAATAAATTAATAATTATTAATAAAGAAATAAAAATAAAAGAAATTAATTTTATTAATTATTTCTTTATTAAATTAAATTTAAAATATAATTAATTTATTAATATATTCCTTTATTTATATAATTTAATTAATAAAGAAATAAATAAAATAATTACTAAAAGGTTAATATTTAATAAGATTATTAATATAATTATATAAAAAGAAAATATAAAATAATTATAATAAATTAATATTATTATAATAGTAAGATTTTAAAGAATAAGTAAATACTTAGCTTATAATAAAATAAATTATAAATTTAATAAATATTAAAAACTTTATTTTAAATTTAAAAAAGAATAATTAATAATAATTATATAATGTTATAAAGTATATTAAAAGTAAGATAAAAATAAAAATATTTTATTTACTTTTCTTAAAGACTATAAATATATAATTTTAGCTATTTACTTAAAAGTATAATTTAAAAATAAATATAATATTAATAATTTCTTACTTATAGTATTATGACTTAAGATAACCTTTTAAAATATTTTTATTTTAAATAATAATATATTTTTATATTATATTAATAAATAAGATAATTTTTAAAAGTTAAAGCTATATAATAACTTAAGAATATAAAGTATTATAAATATAGCTAAGTTAATAAAAAAAGGGATATATATATTAATATGCATTATATTATAAAGACTTTAAATTATTAACTTTATAAATATACTTTTTAATTTAAAAATTAATATTAATTTTATTTTAATTTCTTAATTAATAAAATATAAAGTTTAAATTATATTTATAGAAAATAAAAATAAAGCTATTATTAAAAAAAGTAAAAAAGTTATACTTATTATAAGGAAAGTATTTAATATTTATATAATTAATTAATTTAAGATAATAAAAGCTATTTTCTTAATACTTTTTTTATTACTAACTTTAATCTTAAGTTATAATACTAATAGCTAAATTACTTTAATAAATAAAATATTTATATACTTTAAATAATATTTATTAAAATTAAATAATAAAAAGCTTATAAAGTTTATAATAATTATATTATAAAGAAAATAAAAAAATACTTTTATACTTATAATATTAAAAAAAAGATTTATTCTTTTAAATTTCTTTATATAAATATTATAAGTTTATTTTACTTTAAGATTAATAGAAAATATTATTAAATTATTTTTATTCATAACTTTATATTATTTATATAAATAAAAATATTAAAATAAAAATTTAAATTCTTTTAAACTTTTTAAAAATTACTAAAGTAAAAAAAAAAACTAAAAAAATAATATAAATTATTTTACTTTAATTAAATAAGTAAAAATATAAGTTAAGTTATTTAAGATTTTTATTAAAATAAAAAAATTAAGACTTTTATAATAGACTTTAATTAATATTAATTAAATAGCTTAATTAAAGTATTTATTTATATTATAATTAAAATAATAAAATTAATAATTATAACATAGCTTAATTATATAATTATATATACTACTTATTATAGCTTAAGGTTTAAGCTTAATACAAAGTAATTAAAGGTCTTATTTAAGTATATAGAAGAAGAAGAAGTTTAAGCTAAATATATAAATTACTTTTTAAAAGAAAAAGTTTAATTTAAAAAGTAATAAAGTAAATAAACTTTTATTTATATAAATTATACTTTATATTATATAATTAATTAAATTAATATTAGTCTATACTAACTAAGCTTTTTACTTAAGGTAAGAAGCTATTATTATTATTTTAATACTAATAGTTTTCTTTTTATAAATTATATAATACTTTATATATATTACTTCCCTTTAAAAGAAATTAAATAAAAGAAAGTAATTATATATAGAAAAATCTTTTTATATATATAGATATTTATATTATAATTATATATAAAGTATATTTCTTATATAATCTTTCTTTTTATATATTCTATACTTAAGGGTATATATATATTTAAAATAAGCTTTATTCCTTTTTTAAATAACTTACCTTACCTTTAGCTTTTTATATATAAAAAAGTATATAAATATTTTTTTCTTTTTTTTTTTTATATAGTATTATTAATAATAATAATAGCCTTTACATATTTATTAATTTCTTTATTATTCTTTCCTATTAATATTAGTTTTCTTTAATCTTTATATTTTAAATTATTAATTTAATTAATTAAAAATTACTTTATTATTATATTAATTATTTTACCCCTTATTTAAACTATCCTTAGCTATATTATATATTATATATATAGCTATTATTATTACCTTAGTCTTGTAATTTCTTTTAAAGTAAATTATATTATAATATTTAATTTCTATATAAATATATATATATTCTTTATAATATTTTATATTTTTTATTAATTATATATAGCTTAAGAAAATATATATTTATTTACTTTTAAATATTAATATTAAGCTTTATATATTTATTAAAGAATTAATATATTATATAATTATTAAGATTATTTAATATAAAGGTTATTTTTATACTATCTTTATATAGAGCTATAATATTATCTTTAAATCGCGCTATATAAATAAATACTATAATAATAATTATATTTTTAATTAAATATAAAATTTAAACTAATTATTAAAATAATATATATATATTTTATATTTAAGCTTTATATAATGCTTATTATATATTTTATTTAATAAAAGATTAAATAGCTTTTTATTTTAAATATAAGAATAAGAAAGATAATAAAGATAATAATAAATTTAATAGTAAGAGTAATTTTAATAATAAAAGTAATTTTAAGAAAGAAAGTAATTTTAAGAGTAAAAATAATAATAAATATAAAAAAGTTAAAAATATAATTCTTAATTATTTTATAGTAATTAATTAAAGTTAGAATTTTATAAATTATTATTCTTTAATTTATTATAATTAATATTAGTTTTCTTTTATTCTTTTAATAAATACTTTTACTTATATTATTATTATATTTATATTAATAAGCTTTTCTAAAGCTATATTTAGTATTTTTTTCTATAAGTATTAATTAAATTATCTTTATTATTAATTTAATATAGCTTAAAGATTTTATACTTTTTATATACTTTTTAAATTAATATAAAATTAATTATTAATTACTTTTTATATATTATATTTAGTTATATAAAGTAATTATAAAGGAATTATAAATTTATATAAATAATAGTAAAGATGAGAAAATAATTTAAGCTTATTATAATTTACTTTAATATAATATTTAATATAATTATAATATTAAAGCTATTTATTATATTATATAATTTACTTATTAAAATATTTTTAATAATTTATTTATATTTAATTAAGTTTTAAAATATAATATTATTTTTAATTATAAAGTCTTTTTTTATATATATTTTATTTCTAAAAGTAATAATAAATTTAAATTATAAGCTTAAGTTTTTATTATTAATAAAAAATCTATAAATAAAAATAAATAGTTTAATATTAAAAAAAGTTAAAAAAGATAAACCTTAACTTTTTAATAGGATTTTAAATTTATTAAAATAATTATATATTTAAATTCTTTATATCTTTTTCTTAAAGTTTTTTAACTTATATTATAATTAATAAATTATATATTACTTTAAGTTAATAAATTAATAAAATATAAATACTTTTAGCTTACTATATAATATATTATTAAATAGTATTTCTAGCTTTTATATTAATTATTATTTAGTATTTAATTTAATTTTTCTATATAAAAATAATATTATTATTAATAAGTTAAATTTTATTATTATTAAATTTAATTATTTAATTATAAGTAAAGATTATTTTTTATTTTATATAGAATCTTACTTTCTTAAACTTTATATTTTCTTTTTTAAAAAAAAGCTTTTATAATAATTAAGGAAGTATTATTTATTTAAAGGCTTATAATTATAAATTCCTTATTATTAATAAATAAAAATTAAAAACAAAAGTTATATATAGAGATTTCTAATCCTAAAGCTTTCTAATAATATTTATAATATATTTTAAATTAATATAGTCTTACTTTTATTAAATTATATAATAAATATATAATATATAGGATTATATCTTTAAGGTATTTCTTTTTTATTTCTTTTAATAAATAAGTATAAATAATATAAAATAGCTAATTATTAAACTATATATATACTTAAGTAATATCTTATAATTTACTTTAAGTATTGAAATTATAAATTAATATTAATTTTAAAGCTAAGATAAATTATTAGCTTATATATTAAATAATTAAAAATTATATTAAAATAGCTTTTTTTTTATTTCTATACTTTTATATAATTAGCTTTAATTTCTTATATTTTTTAATTATTTTTCTTTTAATTTTTTATATAAGTTTAATTTTAAAAATATACTAATTATTATATATATTTAAATTATAATATATAAACTTAAATATACTTTAAGTAAATAAATTATTAATTTTATAAATATTAAACTCTTTAAAGAAATTACTAAATATAATAATTATATTATTTTCTTAAAGCTTTTTTATAAATTTATAATTATTTCTTTCCTTTTATATAAAGAATAATATATTAACTTATATTATAGCTTTTTAAGGTTATTTATAATATTTTAACTATAATTATTTAATTATAATTTTAAAAAAAAGCTTTTACAATTAATAATTTTTATTTTAATTATTATATTAAATTTATTCCTTATAGTAATATAATTTAATTTATATATACTTAAACTTTCTTAAACTATTAATTATATTAATAATAATATTTATATTTTAAATTATTTAAATCTTATATAGATTTTATTAATCTTTTTTTATATATTAAATTAATATTTTACTTTAAAAAAATAATATAAGTATTTTATTTATATTTAGCTTATTTTAAATATTAATTATATAATAAATATTCTCTTTTATATAAATTTCTTAAAGGTTTTTTATTACTTTATAAATTACTTCTATATATTTAAAAATATTTAATAAGGGAGCTATATTATTTATAATCTTTAAGTATATATTAAATAATAAAAGAATTAATATAAGACTATTTAAATTAATTATATTATTTAAAGCTTTTATAATTATTTAAAGAATAGTTTCTTTAATTATTATATTTTTAATCTTAGCTTAAATAATATTAAATATTTTTCTTAATAATAAATAAATATATTTAACTTTATTAATAGCTTAATATACTTTAATTAATAATTCTTTATATAAAACTATAGTAATTTATATATAATTATAGAATTCTTTATATATAAAATTAATTCTAGGATTATAAATAAAGTAATTAAAAAGCCTTTAATATATATTAATCTTATAATTATATAATATATTTTATATATTATAAGTAAAGATTAACTTTAAAAAAGTAATTACTTAAAAAGATATTATTAAAATAATAATATAAAGTATATTATATTTATTAATATATATATTATTTATTATTATTTTATAATTAAATTAATAATTATTTTAATTAAAAACTTAAATTTCTTTAATATTTAATTATATATTTAATAATAATAATAAATTTTCTTAATTTTATAAAAGATTTTCTTATTTATTTTATAGCTTATATTATAGAATATTTTATATACTCTTTCTATATAGGGATAATTAAATTATTAATATAAATACTATAGTTTAATTTTAATAAAATATATAGTATCTTTTTATATATTTATATTAAAGAAAAAATACCTTTATTTATAAATAATAAAGATAATTATATTATATATTTTTATAATTATACTTTATATATTATTAAAATATATTTTTAATTAATTAATATCTTATAATAAGAAAAGAATAAGGGTTTATATATTAAAGATATAATATATAACTTTCCTTAAGGAGTTATTAATATATATTAAATTTATTAACTTAATAATTTTATTATTATTAAAATAAATTTATATAAAACTAAAAGTCTAGTTAATCTTTATATAAAGGTTCTTTTATATATATACCTTAAGCTATAGCTTACTAATTATTAAAAAAGCTAAAGTATTTATATTTTAAAGTTTACTTTAATAATTTATATAATATTAATATAATACCCTACGGATTATAGAATCGCGTATAGTTATATAGTAGATCTACTATAAGTACCTTACGAATTCTCTACGAGTAGTTATACTTAAGAAAGAACTTAAGCTTTAATTACTATATAAATAGAGACCTACTTTTTTATACTTACCTAGCTTATTATACTTTTTATATATTATAATTCTAAAACTTTTATTAAATAAGCTACTTAAAATAAGATAGTAAAAACGAGATAAAATATTAATATAATAGTAAGATTTTTAAAAAACGCTAAGATATAACCTTTAAATTAGATTAAAGTAAAACCTTAATAAATTAAAAGAAAACCCTTAAAGCAAATTAAAAAAAGACTTTAAGAAAATATTATAATAAAAACTTTAATTATTAAAAAAGAAACCTTTTTAATAAATAGAAAATAAATAAATAAAATAATTAATATTATATAATTTAAGAAAGAAATAAAAAAGTAAAGAATTCTTATAATAAAATTATAAAAGCTTTAATAATTCTAATAGTAAAAAGCTAAATTATATTAAAAATTAATAATATAGCTTTTTAAATTTAAAATTATATTACTAATATATAAATAATAACTTTAAGATTCTTTAAATAATAATAATAATAATAAAATTAAAATTAAAAATATATTAAAATTTATATTATTAATTAATTATTAAAAATATAAAAAATAATTAAATAATTTATAATATATATTTAAAAAAAATTATAAATAATTTAAAAAAGATTTAAAAAAGATTTTCCTAGCTTTAGACTATATAAAGTATAAATATTATATAAAATAGGATTAATATTTTAAAGATCTCTTTTTAAATATAAAATAATAAAAGAAAAAAAATAATTAAAGCTTTTTTAAAAAATAAACTTTAATTTTTTTAAAAAATATAAATAATTATTATTATATAATTATTAAATAATTAAATAATATATATTAATATAAAAATTAATCTCTAAAGGAATTCTATAATTACTTTAGTTCTTTAAAGAAATATTTCTATTTACTCTTTAAGAATAAATATACTTTTTGATTTTATATTAAACTATAAGACGATTTCTAATAGTATATATTTTTATATATACCTTTATTATTAAAGATAAAAGTAAAGATAGTATAAATAGCTAAGAGGTTTTGAGAATCTATAGGGGCTAGTAAGAAAAAAAAAGTAAATACCTATTAAAATATTAAATTACTTATTATTAAAAAATAAAAATTAAATAACTCTTAATTAAGATTAATATTATATTAAAATTAAAATAAATAATAAAAAGAAAAAAACTATATTTTTAAAAACCTTTTAAGAAAAGATAGTAAGTTTATTAAATATTATTATTATTAAAATAATTCCTATTTAAGGAATAAATACCTATAAGTATTAAAAATATAATAAATTTCTATAAAGACTAAAAGAAAAGGGAAGAAGTTAAAGTAAAAGATTTTTTTCTAACTTCTATACTTAAAGTATCCCTTAAGATCTATACTAAAGCTAAGGTCTAAAGGAAAGAAAAGCTTTAAAAGATTATTATTAATTTAAATAGTAATATAAAAATTAACCTTATTAATATTAAATTTATAAAAAAAAATAAATTAAAGAAAAGTAATATTTTAATATTTATTTTTATAAATATTAATTAAAGTAGCTTATAGATTTAAAGAATTTAAGAAATCTTATTTAAAATTATTAATTTAAAAAATATAATTAAAGAATTTATATAATTATATATTAATATATATTAAAATAACTTTAAAATAACTAGCCTTATTTTTTTATTAATAATTATAATAAAGGAATATTAAATTTACTTTAATATAGTTAAAAAAGAATAATAATTCGAAATTAATTAAAATATAATTTAATTATATAAACTATAAGATATATTTAAAAAATATTAAAATTAAGTATATATCTATATTATAATTATACCTTAAAAACTTATACTATTTCCCGATAAGGAAGAAAATAAAAATATATTAGAAAAGATCTTTAATAAGCTTAATAAATTTAAAGATATATTTAATATAAATAATATTATAATAATCCTATATTATAAAGCTATAGATTACGCAATTAATATTAAAGAAAGTAAAAGCTTACTTTATAAACTTATTTATTTACTATTACTTATTAAATTATATACTTTAAGAAAATATATTAATAATAACCTAAAGTTAGGCTAAATTAAAGAATCTAAAAGCTTAACTATAGCTTTTATCTTATTTATACTTAAGAAAGATAAAAGTTTTTAATTATATATTAATTATAAAAGATTAAATAAAGTAATAATTAAAAATTATTACTTTTTACCTTTTATTTTAAAGATTATAAATTAAATAATAAGTATTAAATACTTTATAAAAGTAAATATAAAGGATACTTATTATAGGATCTATATTTAGAAAAAGAAATAAATAAAAAACTATTTTTTATATATAATATAACTATTTCGAATATATAGTTATACCTTTTAAACTTATTAATATACTTATAACCTTTTAAAATTATATTAATTAAGTATTAAATAATTTTATAAATATAATCTATATTATATACTTTAATAATATTTTAGTTTTTTTTAAAATTAAAGAATTATATATAAAATATATTTAATAAATCCTTAAATACCTAAAAATAGCCTAACTATACGCTAAGCCTTTAAAATATAATTTCTATAAAGATTAAATTAAATTCCTTAAGTTTATTATTTTAATAAAAAATATTAAAATAAACCTTATAAAGGTAAAAACGATCTTTAAGTAAAAAGAATTAATTACTTACTATAAGATCTAGGTATTCTTAAGATTTTATAACTTTTACTATTAGTTTATTATTAACTATTTTAAGATAATTTAACCTTTATATAAGCTTATAAAGGGAAATATAAATAAGAAAAAATTAAATAATATAGTTTTAAATTTAAAAAAATAAATAATATTCTATATATTAATAAAAGCCTTTTAAAAAGCCTTTTTATTAATATATTATAACCCTTAAGCTTTAATTTAAATAGAAATAAATATATTTAATTATATTATAATAAGTATTTTATTTTAATTAAATAAAAAAAGGAAGTAATATTTAATAGCTTTTTAATTAAAGGGATTTAAAAAAGCTAAATTAAACTATAAAACGCTAGATTAAGAAATAATAATTATTATAGAATTATTTAAATATTAAAAGTATTATATTAAAGGTATTAAAAAACTAGTAAAAGTTTTAATAGATTATAAAAACTTATAGAATTTTATAAGCTAATAGAGGTTAAATAAAAAATAAATAAAGTAATATATATATTTTACTTTTTATAATTTTATAATTAAATATAAGTTTAAGAAAAATAACTTAGTAGATAGACTTTTAAGAAGGCTAAATTATATTAAAGAAAAACTTATAATAGATAAACTAGTATTCCTAAAGTTATATAATAAAATAAGAATATATTAAAATATAGATTAATATAATAAAATATTTTTATAAATATAATAAATTTAAATTAATTTTTAGCTCGAATAAAATAAAATATTTTTAAAAAGTAAGATGCTTTTAGTTTAAAGGGGGAATAAGATTATAAAATAATTAAATCTTTAGAAAAACTTAAATTAAATAAAAGATATTATTAATTGCGAATAATAAATCTCGATTTAAAAAATAAAATAAATTATATTAAAAGAATTAGCTTATATAGATTTATTAAATAGACTATTTCTATAGCTTATTAAAGAAATATAATTAATAGATTATAAATTATAAAAATATATTAAAGTAATAAAAAATAATAATAATAAAGATTAGATTAAAAATATTAAAAGTCTTATTAAGTTTTAAAAGAAAATAATAATCTTAAAAAAAATATTAATCTATATAGAATTCCTATATATTTACTATAATAATTTATTAATTAGTTATTTTAAAATAAAAAGAATACTAGACTTCTTTAAAAAAAAGTTTTAATAAAAATAAATAAAAAAAGATATTAAGTAATATATAAAAAACTATTAAGTATATTAAAGAATTATAATAAGAAGATATAGGTTTTATAGAAAGTTAGAATCTTTAAGAAGATTTAATAAATTTATAAAAGAATTAACTATAGATTTTATTATAAGATTATTAAAAATATATTTAAGAGAAAAAAAAGTAAATAATATATTAATTATTATAGATAGGTATATAAAATACTTTTTATTTTTTATAATAAATATATAAAATAAAGTAAAAAATATTATTATATTATTTTATAATAAAATAGAATTTATTTATAAAACCTTAAAAAGAATTATCTTAAATCGAGGCTTAGTATTTATAAGCGAGTTTTAATTAGAAATATATTATATATTAAAGATTAAATAATAACTATTTATAGTATTCTACTTTTAAATAAATAGATAGATAGAATAAATTAATTAAACGTTAGAATAATACTTAAAATACTTTATAAATAAAAATTAAATATTATAATTAAAATTATTATATATAGTATAATTTATATATAATAATATAAAGAATATAATAATTAAGATAAGCTTAAATAAAATATTAATAAAGTATAAACTAGACCTCTAACTATATATTAAAGATAATAGTAATAAGAAAGGGGTATTAAAAGTATAAGTAAGAATATAAAAACTATTTAAAGTAAGGAAACGCTTAGAAAACTATTAGGAAACTATAATATAAAGATAGGTAAAGTATTATAATTAAAAATATTAAATATTTAAACTTAAATAAAGAGATCTTATAAACTTTTTAATAAAGAATTTAAAATTAAAAAAAAAAAAAAGAAAAAATTAGCTTTAAGATATATAAGATTATTTAAAATCCTTTAGAAAATTAATTCTTAAATATATTACTTTATATTCTTAAAAAAATACTTATATATTTATAATATATTTTATATTAGCCTATTAGAACTTTAGAATAGAAAAGACTACTTAAGCGAATTACTTCCTATACTTAACCTAAAAGAAAAAAAAAATAAAAAGTTAAAATAATTAAAATTAAGAAAATCCTCTATAGGAAAGAATATTACTTTATAAAATAAATAAGCTAATTATTAAAATATAATTAATAAATATTAAAAAAAAATATAAATAATATATAATAATTTATTTAAGAATTTAAAAGAATCTAAAAGAAAAAGTATAGTTAAGAAGACTATAAGAAATTAATATAAAAAAGAAAAAGATTATAAAAAATATAAAAAAAGAAATTATTAAATCCTAAAGGTAAATTACTTAAAATTAAAAACTAAAAATAAAAATTATTCTACTAAACCCCTATAAGTCTTATTTATATTAATATTATCTTAATTAAAATATATTAAATTATTATTTAATCTACCTACTTTATATATTACTTATATTTAATATAAGAAAGGCTAATAAGAATATTTTATTTAAAAAGAATTATAATAATATAATAAATAAATAAAAATATAGAAAAATTCTAGCTAGAATATTAAAAATTATTTTTTAATAAGGAAAAGATAAGATATAATAAGTAAGTAATCTTTTAATTTAAAATCTAAGATTAAGTTAGTAGAAAAAAAAAATTTAAAAAAAAAAAAAGAAAATATATATAATATCTATAGGGAAAGTAATAATATTAAAAAAGAGATTTTCGAAGCAATAAGCTATTTCCTTATTATAATAATCTAAAGCTTTAATAATAACTCGTTTACTAGCTAAGCTATATACTTTAAAAAATAATAATATATTATTTCTATTTTTTAAAAATTATTATAAAAATATATAGAAAAAGTAATAAATAGCTATTAAATACCTTTAGAAAAAAAGAAAAAGTAAGTATTTTCTTTACTTAAAGTATTAATAATAAGAGAAAAGATAGGAGAAAATACTTAATAAGTAAATAAAATACTTATAATTTAAAAAATAAATTAATTTAATTTATCTTTATTATTAGTTATTATTATAATAATATTAATATAAGTCTTATTACCTTTAAAGTAATAATAATAAAAGCTTATAATATATTAAAAGTAAAGAATATAAAAAATCTCTATAGGGTAAGATTTATTTTTATAATTAATTATAAAAAAGTATATTATAAAACGTAAATACTATATATAATATTAATTAATATATAAGAAATATAATAATAAAGGTTAAGAAAGGTTTATAAGAATTATAAGAAAATCTTATAAAAGAAAAATAAAGATTAATATAAAGTCTACTATAAGAATAAGAGTTTCTTTTACTTTAAGAGTAAGAGTATTTTCTACTATAGGAGTAAGAATAAGAGTAAAGGTAGGAATAAAAAGAACTACTATAGGAATAGGAATAAATAAAGCTATAGGAGTAAAAGGAATAATAATCGAGGTAATAAAACTATTAAAAAAGATATACCTTAAGAACCTATAAGGAGTAAAAAGATAGTATTAAAATATTAGAATTATAATAAGATTAATACCTAAACCTTAAAGACCTATAAGGGGGGTAGAAATATCTTATATTTATATAAGGGAAGCGATTTAATACTTAAGTTTAAAGATTTATAAAATATTAATAATATTTTATAAAAAAAGGTTAAGATAATCTATATTATAAATATAATTAATAAAAAAAAAAAAATAATTCTTTAATATATTATAAAATTAAAAAAAAAGTATAGATATAAGAATAGTAAATATAAAAAGAATAATAAGGTCTTACTTTATTAAAAGAATAATATTATTTTTACTATTAAAATCCTAATTAATAAAAAGGGAAATATATACTTAAAATAGAATACTAATACTATATAAAAACTACTTATAGTAAGATATAAGCGAAAAGGGGAGAATAACCTAATTAAAGGGAGTAATAAAAAAAATAAAAATAGAAAAAATAAAAAAAAACTTATTAAATTCTTTTTCTATTTTACTTTTATATATTAGTAATAAGGATTAAAGGCAACTAGCTTTTATATACTTTTTCTTTTTCTTAATAATACTATAAGATTAAAAAATATTTATTAATATATAAGTAAGAAGTATTATTATAAATAATACTAATTAGCGAAAATATAAATAATAATAATCTAAAAAAAAAAGAAAGGTAGATTTAGAACGTATTTATAAATAAATATATTATCGTAAGGTAATTAGTATTTATTATTATAATTAGTATAGTAATATTAAGACTTATTAGGTAATAATACGAAAATATATTATAAAAAAGGGGGGGATAGTTATAATACCCTATAGATTATAGAATTATATATAGTTATATAATAAATCTATTATAAATACCCTATAAGTTCTCTATAAGTAATTATACTTAAGAGAGAACTTAAGCTTTAATTACTATATAAATAGAAACCTACCTTCTTATACCTACCTAGCTTATTATACCTTTTACGTATTATAATTAATTATTAAATATAAATTAAAAAATAAAGTAATTTTATTTATTTAGTAAATATCTTTATTTATTATATAATAAATAAAAATAGTATTAATAAGAAATATAATAGCTTTTTTATTAATATTTTAATTTTAATTATTATTTTTACTATTTAATTAATTTAAATTATCTTTTTTTTTTATTTTTTCCTTTATATTATTAATAATAAATCTTTTATTTTTTATTTATAAAGGGTTTTTAATTAAATATATTATTTTAAATTAAATACTAATTACTAGCTTATTATTATTCTTAAGGTATATATTTAATTAATTAATAACTTTCTTTTTTATAAATAAAGTATTTTTTCTAAAGAGCTTAAGTATTTAACTTTTTAAACTATTATATATAAAAAAAGAATTTAAATTATTTAAAATAATTATTAAGTAAGTTATTCTAGTAATTAAAATTATATTTTTAATTAATATAGTAAATACTTTATATATTCTTTTATTTATATTAATAGCTATTTTTAATACTTTTAGTATAATTTAAAATAAAATAAAGGTTTTTATAATATATTTAAAATAAATTATTATTTAATATTTATATATATATAAGCTTAGGGATTAATTTATATATATAATAAAAAGTATTATAAATTATTTTATTAAATTAATAATTCCTTTTAAAAAGTTCTTATAAGAATTTAAATTATTTAATTAATTTATTTAAAATTTAAATCTTATTTTAATTAAAATATATTTATTTATTTTAATAGTTTTATTCTTTTTTAATTAAAGAAATACTATAAAGCTTTAAGGAATATAAAAATTATTTTAATTCTTTAATATTAAGGTTTAGTTTTAATAAATATCTATTTAATAAATATATAAGCTAAAGTAGTTTTATAGTTATTAAAATTAGAATTAAATACTTTAATCTTATTATTTATTTAATTTATTATATATATTTTATTAAAGGAAGATAAATTAATAAATTAATAATAATTAAGAAATTTAATATAAAGTATAAGCTTATATTTAAATATTTTTATTTAATCTTAAGGTTTTAAAAAATTAATAAAAGAAAGTAGTAATAGTAATTAATTTAAAGAAATAGAAAGTAATATTAACTTAACTTTTCTTTTTCTTTTATATTTTATTTCTATTTCCTTTAATTATTTTTTTTATATAAAAGATATTAAGTATTTTATAAAAAAAGCTTTTAAGTATTTAAATTAAATCTCCCTTTCCTTTAATAAAGCTATTAGCTTTATCTTAAAAGACCTTGCAATATTATTAAAATAATTACTTATTTAGCTAGAAAAATTACTATAGAACTTATTTAAAAAGTATTATCCTTTATATTATAATATAATATAGTATTTATATATATATTTTATAATATATATAATAATCTTTTAATTATTTAGCTTTTAGCTAAAATTAACTTTATTATCTTATAGAAAAAATAAAATATATTTTTTTTAATAATTAAAATTAATATTATTTCTTTAAATAGCTTTTTTATATATAATATCCCTTTAAAGGGGGAAAGTCTTAAGCTACTTATAAAAAGCTTATAATTATTAAGATAATAAAGCTTAAGCTTATTTAAATAATAAAGCTTATACTTATTTAAGAACTTTAGCTAAAGCATTAAGGAAATTACTTATAGACTTAAAGAATTAATCTTTTAGCTTAAGCTTAAGGGATAAATATAAGGTTATTATAAAAAGTAATTAACTAGCTTAAGATTTAATTAATTATTTAATAAGGTTATATAATTATATATAATTACATTGCTTTTTTATATAAAGGCTAAGGGATTTTTATATAACCTTTATAAGTAATTTCTATATAAAGCTTTTAAATTTCTATATAAATTAAAGATTTAATTTTTCCTTTTAATATATTATTATAATAATAAATCTTAAGGGATTTAATATAAATAATTTAATTTTATAAAATATATATTTATTTCTTTATTTTTATTAATCTATAATTATTATATAATTAATACTATATAATTATTAATTAATATAGGATAGTTTAATTATATAGCTATATATATTACTTATTATAACTTAAAGTTTAAGTTTAATATAAAGTAATTAAAAGTCTTATTTAAGTATATAGAAAAAAAAGTTTAAGCTAAATATATAAATTACTTTTTAAAAGAAGAAGTTTAATTTAAAAAGTAATAAAGTAAATAAACCCTTATTTATATAAGTTATACCTTATATTATATAATTAACTAGATTAATATTAATCTATACTAGCTAAGCTTCTTACTTAAGGTAAGAAGCTATTACTATTATTTTAATAATAATATTAATTGATACTATACTAGTTAAACTCTAGCTATATATTCTAAAAGTAATAATATATATATAAAATAAATACTTAAATTAATATTTAAAGAAAACCTTTTATAAAATATAGTAAGAAAAAAAGCTAGATAGTACTTACTTAAAAAGCCTTAGCTATACTTTATTATATAGCTTAAAATGCTAGAAAGTAAGAAAGCTAGGGATATAGAATGAAAAAAATAAATTACTTAAATATAATAATATAATAAGCTATATTATAATTAATAAGAATAAGAAAATCTTTAGAATAAATAATATTATATTTAATAAGTAAATATATTAAAAGAATTAAGATATTATTAATACTTTTAAATTAATAATAATTTAAAAGCAAGATATTTTATTAAATTAATAATAATAACTTATTAAAGTAATTATTATTAACTTTACTTTATTATTAGTAAAAAAAGTAATAACTTAACTTTTTTATTTAATATTAAAAAATACTATACTATTAATATTTATTTATACTTTAGATTTAGTAAGAAATAATAATATTATATTATTAATTATAGAATAAAGTAAGCTAGTATTAATTACTTTAGAAATAAGTATTATTATTACTATATAAGTAAATTTAAAGTAAAGTAAATTTAAACTATAAGATTTTCCTAGCTATATATATATTTATATATTGAAATATATATTTAATTATATATTTAATTATATAATTAATTATATAATAATATTATTAATTAAATTATAAATAAATAAAGTAAATATAGCTTAAATTATTAAAGTAATTATATTATTACTATAATTAATTACTATAAATAATTATTAAAAGCTATATATTTTTTAATAGTTAAAGAAAAGTAAATTATTAAATTATTTAATAAACTATAAGGTTTTAAGAAAAACTAAGTATTATACCTTAGTTATTAAAGAATTATAATAATATTAAGAGTTTTACTTTTTCTATATTACTTTAAATCTTATAATACTAGAGATTAAAGAAAACGAGCTAAGGATTATTTATTAAATAAAAATAAGCTTTTAATAAAATAAATAACTAGAAGCTATAAATATTAAACTTAAGTTAATTAAAAAAATAAAATATGTAAATTTATAAATAAATTAATAAAGAAAATACTATTTATAAGGAAAGAAATATATAAGATTAAATATAATATATAAAGTAAAATACTTTAATATAAAGTATACTTTATTATATAAAGTTATAAATAATACTAAAGATTTAATTATAATAAAACCTTTATATTAATTATTAAATTAATAATATATAAAGCTTTTTTTATAATTACTATAAGATTAAACTTAAAAATTAAATAAATAAATATTATTATAGTTTTTTTATAGTAAAATTAAGAAAAAGGTTTATATTAAATAGCTATAAGAATTTAAGAATAATATATAGAAAGTCTAGAAACTTATTAAAGTATTATATAGTTTAAAATAATCCCTTAAGATTTAATTCTAAATACTCTATAGTTTTCTAAAAGAATTAAGCTTTAAATACTTTAATATTAATATAAAAGTCTTTATATAAAGCTATTTATTTATTATAGTCTATATTAATAACTTTTTAATTATTAAGCTATTGAAAATAAAGATTAATAATTTAAAGAAAAAACTAATAGAATGCTTTAAAATAATAAACTTAGAAATATATTATTTTTATTTTAATATAGAAATTAAAAAAAATAGATTAAAGAAGAATATAATACTTTTATAAAAAGTATATTTAAAAGAAATACTATAAGGATTTAATTTAAATAAATTAAAACTTATTTTAATATTATTATAAATAATAAAGATTAAATTACTTAAATTAAACTATATAATAAATAAAAAAGTAAAATATTAATATACTTAAGTAATTAAATCCTTAATATATATAATATTAAATATAAGATTAAAATTAATATTTATTATATTATTCTATAGCTATTATATATTAAATTTAATAAAGTAATATATTATAATTATTAAGTAAATCTTATATTATTTCTATAATATAATTAAGCTTAAACTTTACTTTAAAAAGCTATTTAAAAAATTAAAAAGCTAGATTAATATAGATTAAATAGGAGATTTAATAATATAATAATTAATTATAAAATATATATTTAATATTAAAAATAATATAATTAGCTAATAATTAAAGAAATAAATAATTATAATATTATTTACTTATAAAATAAAATATAAAGCTTAAATATAAGTAATAAAAAAAGTAATTTAATTATATTAATTATTAAATAAATTTAATACTTAAAATAATAACTTATTAATTATTATTTATAGTAATAATTAAAAAGTAATTACTTTATTAAAAAACCTTCAATTCTATATTTAAATAAAATATATTAAAATTAATATATATTTTATTTAAGAAAAATAAATAATTAAAAAATTTAATATTTAAATATAAGTTAATATATAAGTAAGTTATAAATAAGTTAATAAAAATATTACTATATATAAACTTTAAATATTTCTATAAGGTATTAAGAATATATAAATAAGTAAGAATTAAAAGCTAATAGAATTATAATATTATAGCTTATAATACTATAAGCTATATATTAAATAAGAAAATATATATAATAGCTATAGATAATTTTAATAATAAATTATATAATACCTTATAGAATAAAATAAATATATATAATATATATAAAGATTTATAATTATTATAAAAGATATATAGAAAAGAAAAGTCTTAAGGGATAAAACTATAATAAATAATAATACTTTAAATTAAGAAGATTATATAAAATTACTATAGAAATTATATAAGAAAGAAAAGTCTTAAGGAAATACTACTTTAGATTAAAAGCTTACACGAGATTATTATAAAAGATATATAAAAAGGAAAGGTCTTAAGGGGATAAAACTATAGTAAATTATAATACCTTAGATTAAGAAAACTATATAAAGCTATAAGGCTATAGAATTAGTAAGAGGAGAAGATAAAGTATATAAGCTTTAAATTAACTAAGTAAATTACTTAAAGAAGATTAATTATTAAAAAAAATAGATTTAAATATATAGAAAAAGATTATTATATTAATAATATAAATTATTTATAAGATAAAGAAAGATTATATAATAATTATAATAATATAGTAAATATTCTTTCTATATAATTTCCTTAAGATAGTTTATATATAGTTTTATTAAAGCTATATAATTATTAAAAAAGAAATTAAATATTAAATATTATTACTTTATTTAAATAAGAGTATTAAAATTATATATATAGGCTAGTAATTAATATATAGCTAGTATATTAATTAATTATATACTTAATTATATAATTATATTACTAGCTATATAAATAGTTAAAACGTATTATAATTTCTATAGTTAGATTAGAACTTCTTCCTTAATTAATCAAGGAGTTTATTATTCAAATAGTTGCTTTATATTAGAAGGCACATGGATTAGGAATTTCTAAATAACTCCGTACGGAGTACTGTAGATAAATATATACTATTGTACAACACCTTATTGCTTCAGAGATGACGAGTCACATGGCAGTCTTATTATTCATCCGGACTTATTAGGGCTGTGGTGAATGTCAAATGCCCACGTCCTTTATTTAACCTTGAGTTGCACGCAGACGCCAGCCACGCCCACGCTATTATCGAAACACGGTCACCTCTCAATACGGACACACGTACATGGCGCTACCTTAGTACCAGTAGAGCTTTAAGTTCTTTTTCTTCTTTTTTTTTCTCTCAGTGTTGCCAGATAAATTCTCGGCGCGTACCGGATCGCCAACAACTTGGCCTCGCTTTGTGTTGCAGAACTAGGGTGCCTCTGGCAGGCCAAAAAAGGTCCAATTCAGCAATAATTGAGAGGTGAATGAGCTTTACAAAAAAAGTCGTAGTATCGTCTGAAAAACAGAGTCTCAATCGCAACCTACTCACTCCAATTAGATGTCGATTTCAACAAGAAAACAAAAACAAAAAAAAGAAGAGAAAAAACTCTCTAGAGCTCCTACACCCTCTCTCTGTCTTTCGCCGGGAGCACAATGGCTTGGGTCGGTCCTGGTTCTAGGCCCAAGCCCACCAGTAACGGAGCGGGGGTTCACCTCGTGGGAGTACTCCGTACTGCACATACTTGTATGTGCCTGGTTCCGCTTGGTGTAATAGTTGATCGAGTCCATTGGCTCGCTCCTCTTCTCCTTCCTTCTGGGACAGAGACTATCAGAGACTTTGCAGATGCGTGTCATAAAGGCCCAGTCTTCTTATAACACAGCCCGAGGCGCAGATCATGTGTATATTCACGTGCTGCCGCTACCATCACTTACTTCGAGTAAATCATCCCCCAATAATTCAAACTGCGACCCGTAGGAAAAATACTGCATTCCTCAGCCCAGATGTTGGATTGCTGTGACGGTGTTCAACATTCTGCCCCGCCCGTTCAACTTCTACATCCGCAATCAGCTGAGAAAGGTCATGTTCTGTTAATACACCACAGCCATCCAATATGCCGCAACTTCTCTTATCCCATCAGCTCATCGCCACACGAGAAGCTAATAGAGCCGGAGATGAGGGTCCAGGGAGTCGGTGAAGGGACGGAAAATGGACCGTCACGGCGCATATACAGTGAAGGACTTGTCGGGGGCTCAAGAACCTCGGTTGATGTCCAAACCAGCGAGGGAGCCGTCAACGACGACCCTCGAGATCAGACAGAGCGGCTGTCGCACTCACGACAGTGTTGTTCCCTCACCACCACCCACCACCGAACCTCGGCATCATCTCACTCAGTTTCGACACGCGCGTCGTCCTCCCCAACCGGCGATCGTGGTCCCAAACTCTTGGACAGGAGGCCCTCGCGCTCAAAGTGGCTCACGGGCGTCAAAACCTGGCTCGCGACGAGGGAGCCCTCCGCCCAGGCCATGAAGCAGCACAAGGCGCAGGCCTGCAGGCGGCTGGGCATAGACCCCCAGACGGACCCCCAGGCCGCCGCCGCGAAGCTCCGCACCCCGCTGGGCAGGATTCCCGCCGGGGCTACGACGTCCACGACGGGACCTAGCCCGGAGAAGGCGCTGATGATGGAAAGGCAGCGGCGACGGTGGTCTTTTGTTAGGGTTAAAGCGTAGAGCTGGGGATATAACTGCTGGCTGGATACCCCTAAGATGTACATACATTGTGAACAACATCGTTAATCAAGACTGCATGCTTTGCTTAACAAGGGGCCTAGTGGTAGTAATATGTGATACATCTTCTGTACCCGCACATGTCTGACGAAAATGGTGAAGTAGTAGTTCCAGGTTCTAGATTTCCTTTACAAGACAGTGATGCGGGCCCCCCACACAAGCTACATTCCCATAGCTTCAGATACAAGTACTACTATTACAAGGTAGTAGTTCTGCCGGCTGAAAAGCTCCGCGGGACCCTCTTTTCCGTGTCCCCTTGGATTCAGAAGGCACATACGGAGTACATATGTACATAAAGCAAACTCTGGCCCAGAGGAGAGAGGAGAAAAAGAGGCGAATCTTTCCGTTGACAATAGGAATGAATATCAAGCCGGGGAGGGGGGGACATGGGAAAAGAAAAAAGGTTAAAAAAAAAAAAAGACGAGGAAAAAAAAAAAGAGGGTTGCTTGATCTAGATGGTGCAGAGCTTAATCGACCCGCGATCCGCGATCCGGGCGTGATGCGATTGCTCATGCGGGGGTGGTGATTGGTCTTTGTGTGCGCAGAATGACGTACAGTATTCGATACGATCGTACAGCAGTTTCATGCTTACATGGTCGTTGGTATAAAACTTGATGCGAAATACATCATCGAATTTATTCTAGGTAGCCTTGTGATCGATTTCTTGGAAAGGGAATTAAGCTAGCCAAATAGTGTCTTTTTTGAATAATCCCAATTCCCTTCTCTTCCTCCCCAATCTTTTTTTCTTTTCCCTCTTTTCTTTTGATTTCCTTGCCTGTGCTATCTAGGTAACACCTTAGGTACTGTACTGTATTAGGCGTCGCATTATCCGGTCTTTGACCCTAATTCTTGCACGCCGAATCGCCGCCTGCATCAATCAACTCACGATGCCTCTATTTTCCTCCAACGGCAGCAGCAAGGACTCGTCGCCTCAGCGTCGTCGAGAGAACGACGACGACGACCGCGAGTCGGCCCCGCCAGTGGATGAGCATACTCGTCTGCTGCCGAACCGCCTCAATTCCACGCGTGATGTGTTGAGGCCCGACGATCCTGCCGTTTCGCCTTACAATCTATGGTCCGTTCGTATCCTGCAATATGTTACCATAACCCTTACTCTCGTCACCTTCATCTGGTGGGTGCTTTTGCTCGTATCAACGTTTGCAACACCCCCAGGCTTCAATATGCGCGGAAGCGGCTTCTTCGCCTACGGGTATTCGAGCCTGGCTCTCTCCAATATGCTGTTCACGCTTGTCTTCTTTGGCGTTCCAGCCAGGCCCGTAAGAATTCTCGCCATGGTGACTGCGGTTAGTGAATCCCTCCCCCCCCCCCCCCCCCCGCCAGACGGCGCACGACTGCTGATGAGTTGCTAGGGCCTACTTTTCATCAATTTGATCCTTCTCTTGTCCGTGCAACAGACGCGATACGAAGAAGGCTGGGTTGGGACTACCAGTGTCATCTGGGCCCTCCTTATGAGCCTTTGGACCATTCTGGCAGACCGTACTGTCAAATGGGGCAAAGAAGAGGAAGAGGAACGCTTGACCGGGCGAGCCGAAACGCGACGTACACTCGGTGAGTGGTCTGGGGTTTTGATCTCGACCATTGCATATGCCGTAATGGCTGCCGCCGCGTTCCTCATCACCCTGACGTTGATCCTGAGAGCCCTGGATGCCGGTGTCGCCCCGCCAGGCAAGCTCTACTGGGTCGACGGCGCAAAGTACCGTGTCCACGTGTACTGTCACGGGAATAAAACCGATACCAATGGCATCAAACTCCCCACCGTCCTCTTCGAGGGCGGAGAGCGTCCCGTCGAAGAAAACTTGTGGGATTTTGCCGAACATGCTATTCAAAACGGCTCCTTCTCTCGCTACTGCTTTGCCGACCGTCCTGGGCTGGCATGGTCAGACACTGCCCCGTCGCCTCTGTCAGCCGGGTTTGCGGTGGATGTCCTGAGCGAAGCTCTGGCCAAGGCTGATGAGCATGGGCCCTGGGTTCTTGCGAGTGCCGGCATAGGTTCCGTTTATTCACGCGTCTTCTCCTCTCGTCATGGCGAGAGCGTCAAGGGTATGATGCTCATTGATCCTTTGCACGAGGACTACCTTGACGAGGTTGGTGCACCTGGACGCGGCTTCCTCCTCTGGCTGCGAGGTGTCATCTCACCACTCAGGTTCGATCGTCTTTCGGGTGCGCTGTTCAGAGGGAGAACTAGCAAGGAGCGTATCTACGGCAGCTCTGCTTATCAGGGTGGTAAATACATCTTTGCCAAGCTGCAAGAGAACCTTGTTGCAGCTTCCTTTACGAAGCGGGATGTCGAAGCCAGCCGCGAAATTCAGCACAGAGACACGGCATTGGTCGTCGTATCGTCTGGTAAAGAGGTCAAGCGAAGCCGCAACTGGGCTGAGAAGCAACGTGATCTCACCAAGCTGACGAACAACTTGAAACATTGGGACATCGTCGACGAGGCACCCCACGAGGTGTGGAAGACCCAGGATGGACGTGACAAGATTGAGAAGAGATTGAAGCAGCTGGTACATGGGAAATAAGCTGGATACTCTGCAGATGGACACTGTTGTTATTTTGGGCTAGATTGATACCACTATTCTCTATGGAAAGTTTGAACTTTGAAGGTACGGAGTACTTGTAGGTGTAATGCTGGAGGATGGCACGTGATGTTTAATTTCTGCTGGTTTCAGTTGGCGAAGCATCTGGAGCACCCCTGGCGAGAGAGCGCCATATGCAGAGTGGTTCTTGGCATAGCTGCAATACGAGAAACCTGGCACAAACTGTCGAAAGTAAGTGGACGACATTGATGAGTCACTATACCGATTGGGCAGCTGTATATGTATTAGTAGTCAATGGACGCATGGTAAAACGAGGCTGATGGAGCTTGAATCGTGCAAAAATTAAAAATAAGCAAAACAAGACTAGCATGACAACATCTGTCATCGTCGTCTAGAAAATGTTCCGGTTGTGGATGTCTGGGGTGATGTCGTTAAAGTTAATTTAATTCGATTACGAAGTACGAGTATAGAGTACCCTACCTAGTCGGGGTTAAAAAATACCGACCCCCCTATATACACGTAGACTCGCGAAGCTAACCGCCTCGACCTTTAATTATAATAAGAAGCTATAAAAGCTATATAACTTAATATAAGCGTAAAATAATATAATACGCTTAAGAAAATAGCTTTTAAAAGTATTTATAATTTTTTAATATTTTATAATTATTTTTTTTTAAAGTAATAGCTTTTTAAATACTATAGGGTTAAGTAAATATAAAGTAAGTAAATCTTTAAGAACTTATTTACTTAAATATATTATAATAAGTTAAATTTATAAGAAATATATAATTAATTAAAAAAGCTTAATAAAAAAAGCTTTAATAAGCTAAAAGTAATATATAAAGATAAAGGGTTTAAAAGTAAATAGCTTTATTTTAAAATATAATTAATTATTATTAATATAAATAAAGATATTAGTAAATAGATTATTTAAAAAATACTTAAGATTTAAGATTTATAAAAGTAATTTTTTAAATAAATAAACTTTTTACTTTTAAGTTCTTATTATTATTATTTAAAATAAATAAAATATATATTTACTTTATAATTATATTTATATAATTAAAAAAATATATTTTTCTTAAATAAAAATTACTTTAACTATAATAAAAAAAAAGCTTAAATTATAAAGAAATTAAATATAAAAGATTAGCTTAAAATTTTTTAAAAATAATAAAACTTTATAAAAAAAGATTTTAAAAAGCTATATATATAAGTATATATTAATTATGATTTTAAAAGCTTACTTATTTAATATAAAATACTTTTAAATATAAATAGTAAAATAAATTAAAATACTTATATTAAAAGAATATTAAAGCTTTTTAATAAATTTATAATATATAAAAAGTATAATAAATTAAATAAGTATAAAAAAGTAAGTCTTCATTTATATAATAATTAAAGCTTAAGTTTTCTCTTAAATATAATTATTTATAAAGAATTTTTAAAGTATTCTTAATAAGTTTATTATATAACCTTAAGTAATATAATAACTTAAGGTATATTATAAAATTATTATTAAAATTTAAAAAGTTTTTTATTTTAAAAGAAAAAATAATTTTAAATATAATATAAGTAAAAATAATAAAGTAAAGAAATAAAAGTAAAAATAAAATTTAATTTATTACTTTAATTACCCTTAAAGCTTTAACTTCTTACTTTAGGAAAACGCTTAAAGTTATATTAAGATTTATATTAGAAAAATTTTAATTTAAAATATTTATACCTTTAAAGAAATAGTTAAAAAAAGTTAATCTTATATTAATTAAAAGACTATAAATAAGTAGGTTTTAAATATACTATAATAGCTATAAATTTAAAAGGAAGATAAACTAGCTATTAGAGCTACTTTTAAAGAATAGATTTATTTAATTTAATATTTTCTAGCTATTAAATTAGCTATATAATTAATAGTTAAAGATAAAGGGTTTTTATATAAGTAGATCGGGGGGGTCGGTGTTTTTGACCCCCCGTGGCCTACCTATTACTTCCGTAATACAATCCAATCTTCGAATGAAAAATATGGGTATTTTTCGCCCCCCCCCCCCGATGCGAGCCAGGGCAGTAATAGATAGTAGTAGCCCATATCCAAAACGTAGGCCATGCATGCTGTGGACGGTGACGACATGTGTTTCCTGTTGTAATCTGTAGCCTTGCATGAAAAGTCCCGATGCCAATTTCAACTTTCCCCGGGATCGGGGCGCGCAAGGTGAGTCGAGCCTGAAACTGACACTGGCACTACCTTTTAAATGGTTTGTTTCTGACCCCCGGTGGTGAGAGCGGTGCAGGTAAATTCGCTAATACCTACCTAAGTACTGCCCAGTTGTAAATACTACCAGGGAGGTATCAGAATGGGAGGGGGGACCTTGTGCTGGGGAAATTACTTGGAGAAGCTGGCCTTTTTTTTTTTTCCAATCTTCTTTTTGCATCACCGTTACCAAGTAACTTCAGCTAGCATTATTCACTTTGCACTGAACCTCAAACCATGCAACGAAAATCGCTACGGAGTAAACATGCCAATTGCCTTATCAACCGCGACAAAACCATCTTGCTCCTCTCCGAACCCATGATCATCGTCTCGTTGTCAGTGCCACTGCCATGAAATCCACTGAAAATCCACCATTCAAGCCCGCCTAGCATCTTTAGGTATTGCAGTAATAAGCCCACTACGAGCCTCGTGGAGCGCCAGTGAGCTGCGGCCATTCAAGGGGAAACCCCCCCACCGACCTCTACTTGTACATAACACAACCTGTATTACTCCGTACTCCGTACGGGCACTCGACACCGTCCACCTCCCGCCCGTTGCTGCGACCTAGCTGCGACGTGTTACTGGTTGACACTCCGCCCCCTGTTTTATCTACCTTCCGTTGTCTTCACCTTTAGTGCTAGTGCACTGTACCGGGCCCTGGGGCAACTCGAGTCCATACCAAGCGATACCCGTTTTCCCAGCGGCAAGTGCCCCAGCGCATAAGTCCCTCTAGGTAGCGACAGCTGGCCTTCCCGTCCACCCTATTACCACCTTCACTTCAGATCTTTACCGCAAGGCGTCTTTTCGCAACTCCTGGCCCCAGTGCTTCCCCTTCGCTTTGGCCCGCTCAGTGTGTTTGGGGACTGGCTTCTTCTTTCTATCGGGGAATTTTTTTTCTTTGCCTTTCTTACCTCACATATACGATTTTTTTCTGCTCGCGAATCTGTTTGCCGCGCCGCTTGCACTCTCGGAGCGTTAACCTCCAACGACGCCGCACCCACTCCCTTCGGAACGCGCTCCCCTTCTCCCTCATCTCGAAGCCTGTTGAGACTTCGAGTCCACGACGGCTCCCGGTAGCCCCCCCAGTTCCCGCAAGCCAGTTCCCTTCTCTGCCAGACGCAGAGGAAACCCTCGCCCATTCTTCAATTCGATCCTCCTCGAAGTCATCCCTTTGCTTTTCCTCCCAATTGCCATCGTCCACTGGCTCTCAAGAAACAGGCACCGCTGATGCCGACCGCTACAACCCCTCCCCGACGACTCCTCGACAGCTAGCGCTGATATCTCCCGTACACTCGACTAGATCCGGGTCTGGGAGGGGCACTCTGGCCACTGAACTGCCAAGCCTGACTGTCCACAAACATGACGTCCGAGTACGACGAATATGACGGTCCGCCGCAGGATCACGCCCGCCATGACCAGCAGCAAAACTATCCCAGCCCCGACCCTAACCAGGGAGCCGATAGGCAATGGCAGAATAATGGACGCAGGACGCCAGATAGTTTACATAAACTGAGACCTACTGGCTCAGCGTCAACTACTGCTTCAGCCCCTGGCGGCGGTGGAGGAGGAGGAGGAGGGGGAGGTGGTGGAGGTGGTGGTGGTGGAGGTTGGGAGAGTGATTCTCGAAAGAGCGGAGAGAGGAACAGGTCTGGCCAGAGGAATGGAAGAGGCCCAAGTGGCCAGGTCAGGGCCTGCAAGAAATGTGGCGAGCCTCTCACCGGACAATTTGTTCGGGCTTTGGACGGGACTTTTCACCTTGACTGCTTCAGATGTCGCGTATGGCGTTCCCTGACTCCTTTGGCGTTATTTGCGCACAACCTTGTGTGTGTGATTGAGCTAACTTTATGTCTCTAGGATTGTGGTCAGATTGTTGCTTCAAAGTTCTTCCCCGTACCAGACGAGGAGGGCAATGGCCAATACCCTCTCTGCGAAACCGACTACTTTAGGCGACTGGGTCTGCTATGTCACCAATGCGGTGGCGCACTCCGAGGGTCTTACATCACCGCGCTCGATCGTAAATACCATGTTGACCACTTTACTTGCTGTCTGTGCTCTACGGTGTTTGGTGCTCAAGATAGCTATTATGAACACGATGGAGACGTCTACTGCCATTATCATTACTCGACTCAGTACGCACAACGTTGCAACGGCTGCCAGGTCGCCATTCTTAAGCAGTTTGTCGAAATCTTCAGGAACGGGCAGAACCAGCACTGGCATCCTGAATGTTACATGATACACAAATTTTGGAACGTGCGCTTGACACAACCTTCGGAGGCGCCGCCAGCCCTCCCAGAGTCGGACGACCCCGCCAGCAGAGACCTCATACGTGATACCGAGGAGCGCATGGAAGAGAAGGTTTTCCGCATATGGAGTGTGCTGTCGACGTTTGAAGAATCATCGGCGGCATGCATCTCGGATATGTTATTGCATGTCAGCAATGGGTCTTATATCGACGGTGTCCTTACTGCTAAGCGTTTTATGGCGCATGTCGAGATCCTGTTTCAATCCACGGATAGGCTGGATGTGACCATGAAAGAGAATAGCGAGAAGGGTAAGTTTATGCTTTTGACTCATCATGGGCCCTACAACCATTATGTTATTGTCCCTTTCTAAGCCACCAGAATACTAACTCACATGACACATCAGGGCTCTCTTATGGACGCGAGGCAAAACTTCTCTGCAAAAAAATCGTGTCCTTCTTTTCACTGTTATCCAAAAGCCAGGATCCGGGAGTACTACAACCAGGCGTCACCCCCGAGCTACTATCACTAGTCACGGGTCTCGCTCATTATTTGAAGCTCCTAATTCGCATATGTTTACAAGGTGCTCTTCGGCTTGAGCGCGAAGTCAAAACCTCGGACGGCCTCTATAGGTTCCTGGACGGATTGGCAGATTTTGACCCATCCAAACCCGACGAGACAGGGACTTCCATCATCACAAGCGGACAGAGACTTTCGGCCAAAGACTCGGATCACTGCACAGCTTGCGGAAGATCAGTGGAGGACGAATGTGCCAAGGCCAATGACATGCGCTGGCATATCAGTTGCGTAAACTGCTCATCTTGCCGGAAGGAGCTTGGGCGAGCTTTAGACGGCGCTTTGTACAACGCCTTCGACCGACGGATATACTGCACTCAGTGCACCCAGTCTCGACCAGAGGACACTTCGGCCTTTGTATACATCTCAAAGCTGCAGCAGTACGTTTTCCTGCTCACCGTAGCCTTGGCCCGCTTAGTCGACATCCTCCGAAGCAACGGCACCCTGCCCAGTGGAACTGGAGAAGTAGGATCTAACGGTGACGGTCTGTCTGAGCAAGCACGCCTTGGCGCTGACGGCAGGTCAAAGTCTTTCGCTGCTGGTGACGACCGGGAGCACCGTCGAGAATCCTCTTACGAAAACACACTCAACGACGTGCGGAGGCTGCGTAGTACGCGGTTAGACCGTCACTTGTCGTCCAGTGTCAGGCAAGCGCGGACATCGAGAGTCATGGATCCAGACGGACGCGCCCCGAGACCCGGGTCTGCTGGTGCTGCCCCTTCCAAGGGTCAAGTTACGACGGATGCCATGTTCGGACAGAATGATGCCATTACTCTCGACGACATTCCTCGAATAGTTGCTGTTGAGCAGCAGCGTGAACAACAGCAAGCTCGCGACCGAGCATCGAGACAATTCTTTCGTTCAGGCACAGGAGACAGTGGTAAGGGCCAGCCACGGACACAATCAGCCGGTGGGGACCAAGATTCGCGAGCAGGAGATCCCATGCCGATATCCATCAATCGGAAATTCTTCTCGGAGCTGTCAGCCCTTGAATATTTCAATGTGCGACACTTTGCTGTCCTGACAATGCACCCTATGGTCGAGTCAGAGTTCTCCTTGGAAGAGCTATTGAGCTTCATTGAGACGAGAAAAGCGGGACCTTTCTGGAAGAGTCTGGGTAAGGCCTTCAAGCAGGACAAGAACAGGGTTAAGAAGAAGGGCGTCTTTGGAGTTCCGCTGGACCTGATTATTGATCGGGATGGCGCCGAATCCACAGACGGTGTTGGCCCTGGAGCTCTCCGTGTCCCTGCCATCATCGATGATATTGTTTCCTGCATGCGCCAGATGGACCTTTCAGTTGAAGGTGTGTTCCGCAAGAACGGCAACATCAAGAAGCAGCAAGAATCCGTCGATAAGATCAACGCAGAGGGCTGCGATGCCGTCAACTTTATGGACCAACCTGTTATCCAATTAGCTGCGTTGCTCAAGCGTTACTTGCGTGATCTACCTGATCCGCTGATGACGCATAAGCTCTATAACCTGTGGATTACCGCTGCTAAGATCTCGGATGCAGCTCAGAGGAAGCATTGCCTGCACCTCACTTGCTGCTTGCTCCCCAAGAGTCATCGTGATTGCCTGGAGATTTTGTTCTCTTTCCTTAAGTGGGCGGGTTCTTTCCATCAGCTTGACGAGGAGCTCGGATCTAAGATGGACATCCGAAACTTGGCAACGGTTATTGCTCCCAACATTTTGACCAACTCATCGAAGGCTCCGGCTCTGGACGGCGAGGCTATCTTCGTCATCGATGCCGTTGAGATGCTTATCTCGAATATTGAAGACTTTTGTCAGGTGAGCTTCCCATTATAGCGACAGAGTATCCCCGTATGCTAATTTTGAAAGGTCCCTGACGAGATCACTTCTCTTCTGAGCGACCCCCATCTCTTCAACAACAGCAACGAGATCACGACCAAAGAGATCCTCAAGCGATTCCAGGATCGAAGGGGTCAGCTCCCGCCTGTGGACGTCAATGAGGTCTACAACCGTCAGGAGAGCTCGACGCGGCCTCCTCCTCGACGTGTCGAGACAGACCCTGCTGTGTTGCAGTCAGAATCAACAGTACGGACGATTCACGATCTCCCTACCAATATCCCGCATCCCAATTCTCAATCTCAGGGTACTTCACCCCAGCAGAGGTGGCGTGGTCCAAGCGAGCCTGGACAAGCGCCATTCTCGAACCCCGGGCAATTCAGTCATTCTGACACGCATCTAGAATCTGCTGACAACGGACGACGAGATTGGCGCAACTCGGGTTGGGCCAGACAAAATGGCGGTCTCGGCATCAGTGGGAACTCATAACGTGGGTTTTCTGACAAGTCGAAAAAAAAACCCTTCAAGAAGTTATGCAGCCAGCAAAGCAGCATCTTGTCTCTTCTTCCCTTGCTTGTATAAAGGGCGGCGATTTCGGTGTAGAATCATATACATGCATCTAAGGCGTTGTTGCGTTTTCCCTTCCCACCCTTCCCCTTTTGTTTATTTTTCGATTCGATTCTTAAGCGAGGACCAAGATGAGACATGCCATTGTACGACGAACACGAACTGGGAGGCTTAAAAGCGTCCCATACCTGTCCGTCTGAAAGCCCCGTCTCCTCGAAAGCTGGGATTGAACATACCCCTCTCTGCACAGGAAAGAAAAGTCACGTCTTTTCTTGTACAAAAGAGATACTTTGTTGGTGGTTCGATTGGTAGCCATGGCGGCTACCTTGCTTATTCCTTTTCTCTTCGTTGAACCCCGCAGCTAGCTAGCGGTTTATGTTTTCTTTTCTTTTTCATTTTCTTTTTTTTTTCACATATACCTTGCAGTTTGGATTTCACAGCGTAAAGACAGCGGTAGAAGAGCGGGAGTGACGGAAAACAGTTTTCGCTGGGTATAGAAGCGCGAGAGTACCCCTGGTTTTTTGGACGAGTTATTCTGAGGAGAGGCGGTGGAAAGGGGGGCACTGGGGCACTGGGGCGTGCCGGGAAAAGGGTCATGGAAGCGAGGTGTAGATCAAAGAGGTTGTCTCTACTGGGCACTCTAGGGGCTGCGGGCGTCACAAGTAGGATCAGTCAATAAAAACCTGTTCCTGCATTTGTTGCTTTTGATAGTCTTTAGATTATCTCTCATGCTGTGGCATCTTTGGGTAAGCAAAGCATGCTGAATATTATTAACACATATTTACATAAAACGTCACTATGTATAGCTGACGGAAATATCTCGAAAGGCTCAGATGGCACACATATTAAAAATGGCCTGGCTTTTTGTCTTCTTTTCCCTCTTTGTTTAGTTGGTCTTCGGCTTCCCCTCCTGCTGGAGGAACCAGGCGACACCCCTGTCGACGCCCTCCTGCAGTGTCCACAGCGGCGTGTAGCCCAGCACCCTCTTGGCCTTTGTGATGTTGTAGTACCTTGTCATGGTGGTGATTACGACGTTTTGCGTGGTGAAGGTGGCCTTCTTTCCTATGATGGAGAAGAAAACCTCGCTCAAGAAGCCGAGGGTGTTGCCGAGCCCGGCGCTCATGGTCCAGACGCCCTTTGTGCCCTTGTCGTCGCCGGCGGCGCGGAAGACGGAGCGGGCAAAGTCCCAGAAATAGACGGGGCTGTCGTTTGTGATGAAGAAGGCCTCGCCGTCGACGCGCTCGTGGTCGAGGGGCGCGGTGGAGGCCTTGGACGTGGCGAGGAGGCGCTGGGCGGCGAGGAGGTGGCCGTGGGCCACGTTGCCGACGTAGGTGAAGTCGAAGAGGTTGGTGTTGTCGCCGATCTGCACCTTTGAGTTGCCCGACTTGTAGGCGTTGTAGAAGCCTGCTAGGGTCTGGACGTCGCCCTCGCCGAAGATGCCGGCGGGGCGGATCGAGGTGGTTAGGAGGTTGGGGTAGGGTGCTAGACGGTTGGACTTGAGGACGATCTCTTCTGCGTGAGCCTGTGTATTTGATTTATTTCTTTTGCGTCAGCCCATTGTTTTTCTCTTCTTCTTCTTCTTCTTTTCCTTTTTTGCTACAGAAAGCAAAGCAAGCAAGCAAAGCGGTATATATATATATATATATATACCCGGACATGGGAGTTATTATTATTCTAACTGACTGACTGACCTTGGTCTCGGAGTAGTACTCCTTCTGCTGGTCACCCCTGATGACGGGCCACCTCTCATCCGCATTATACAAGCTGGCGGAGCCGTTGCTGATGACGCTGGCGGAGCTGGTGTAGACGAGCGCATTCACGCCCGCATTCTGGCACGCGTCGACGACGGACTGGGTTCCCCCGACGTTGACCTTCTTGAACAGGTCGCGGGCCTTGTGGTGGTCGATGGCGAGGGGCGAGGCCGTGTGGATGACGACGTCGGGCTTGAGCTCCTCGAGGATGGACGTCAGCTTGGCCACGTCGGTGATGTCGCACTCGCGGTACACGGCTGCCGCGTTGCGGTTGCGGTCGCAGCGCAGGTCCACCGACGAGACGTGCGTGCAGGACCACGACTCCAGCGCCTGGTTGACGATGTGGTGGCCCAGGAAGCCGTTGCCGCCGATGACGAGCACGCGGCCCAGCTCGCCGCGCTTCTTTTCCGTCGACATTTGTTGGTAGGGGGATTTTACTTGCAACACGAGCGGCAGTTCCTGTGAAACTGGTTGATTGATTCAGGAAAAGGGGGGAAAAGAGATGGGCCGGCGTCGTCGTCGTCTACGTACTTCGTCGTCAAGTGAGATAAAGGAGCGGGAGGGTTTACAATAATTCCCCCCCGAAAAAAAGTCCGCGTTGGCGGTTTTCGAGCAACCAACTTCCGGGGTTGTAAGGGTTGTTTATTGTGGTTACCCGTTTCCCCGTTTTCCACTTCTTCACCTAATTCACCTAATTAGGCACTTGAACACCTTGGCCCCGTTCTCCCCCTCGTACGACGGGAGGAGCATCTACCACCTATTTCGTATCTAGCAAAGGCGGAATTGGCGTTCTGGGGGGCTTTCACTTCCCGGTCTACGGAGGTACCTAACAACACCACCAAGAGCCCCCTACCCTAGGACCTAAATTTACAGGAGGGAAAGGGGCCCACCGATGTGCTTGCTCGTGGGGCTCGCTTGCGCCACGATAACCTTTTTGGGTTTCCACCTGTGGCTGGTGAAGCAGTCAACGGCAGCTTGCTTCTCCATCCAAGTTTAACTTTCTTTAGTTCATCTGGACCTGAACAACAACAAACGTGGCAGCCTAGCCAACCCATCTTTTTCCCTTTCTTTCTTCTTCTTGGGTCCAAAGCACTTTTGGTTGAAATCTTATTACATGTCTGCATATCCACCTCCACGGGTTCACAGCTCCTCTTCATCATGAAGGCCGTCTCACCACAGCAACACCCAAAGTCATCATGGTTGAGAAGTCGCCAAAAGTTGACATCTTGGTTCATATTTCCGCTCCTAGCCATGCATCAGACGACGTATCGTACAGGAGCCTCGCCAAAGCCTATCTTGGCTTTGTAGCCGCGGAGAGGACCGATGTGCTCGCACCACCACCACCCGAAGCCCCTAGCATTATATCTGCCGGGCACAGTCAGGGCCAAGTTGCACACGCGGAAAGGGACAACAAGCCGATGGCGAGCCAAGGCGTCTTCGTCGTGGATTCGCAGAGCATGAGCTTCCAGAGCATGAGCTTCCGGAGCGTCTGTGATAACCGTGCTTCACCGCGTCTGCGGTCGCTGAGAAGGCCGGGCAAGGAGAATGCGGCGCCGTCTCCCCAGCACCACGAGCCCTCCTCGGTCACTCAGAGCTCTTGGAACCCGCCGCCCAGTGAGATCAGCGACTCATATCCCATGCCGCCGAGGATGCAGCCCTTCATGTCCCCGAGCCGAATACTGCAGCATTATGTGACTTGCTCACTGGAACCGCCGTCGTCGCCTTCGTCAAGCAGGGGCGTGGCCGGACCACCTCGCGCAACGTCAATACAGGCCGGCGAGTTCTTTCAGGATGAATCGGTATCGTCCCTAGCTCTGGTTATGCCTCAGCATGTTCAAATGAAAACGTCTTTCCCCGTTGCCTCTGTAAACGAAGAGTCGCAACTAGAGCGGTCATCTCCTACCTCTCCTACCTTCACAGCCGTTGCGAAACTCTTGCCTGTCACTCCCCAAGTTCCGCAGCGACGTCGGCTTACGGAAGGAGAGACAGACACCGACGTCAAGGACCTTGACGCAGAAGATGCCACGCATATCTCGGGGAGTGATCTGAGCCATCCCTCCACAACGACCTCAGTTCGCACTGAATCCGAGCCCCCTCCCAAACGCCTGAGAGCCACTCAGCTAGCACAGTTCTATCTGGTTCGCAGCTCTAGCGATACCACGCCCAACACTCGGAAGCGTCCGCGTCCCCAAGCCCAAGCCCAACCACAGCCGCAACCACAGCCGCAAACTCCAACGCCCGTCAGGCTCTCCGAAGCCCTTGACATCATTCCTCCCTCGCCGCCGGTAGGCATAGGCGATCTGAAGCCCGAGGACCTAGTATCCTCCAAGCTGGCAGAACTCGCCCGCACACTCTCGACGAGGTACCGCGCAACACACACCCGCGCGTTGGGGCCCCTGGAGCGAGGCCATTGGTTTGTGGACTGCGCCTCTTGGGCCGCGCAGGTCAAAGCCGACGCATGGAGCTTTCTGTCCGACTACCTCTGCAGCGGCCTCGCGGGATGGGGCGTTTGGTGTCGCAGAGACGCCCCGGATGCGTCGTGGATAAAGCTATTCTGCTGGGGCCATGTAGCCAAGCACATGTACCTTTTGCTGTATCTTGCTAGTGGTAGGCACATGAAGTTTACAGGTGCTGAGTGGAAGGATGCAGAAGGCGAGGTTGTCGTCACGGTGCCTGCCCTGGCGAAGGTGTCATGCAAGTGAGCTGATGGGCTTGGCGTGTGGTGAATATATGATACAATATGTATGGTCTGGCTTCTGATTTTGAGTTCATGGATAACGGCGTATATAAATTTTGACAGCAGTTTTTGAACCCAAAAAAAAAGAGTGTCACGTCAGGCATCAGTAAGCGACAGTAAGCGAAACGTGATATCCATATGATAGAACCTACATAATCTCAGTCAAAATCATAAAGTCAAAGGCATAAATCCGTCTCGCAGGGAGAGTTTCGTCACAAGTAATACAACAAAGACAGAAAAGAATTGCAAACCACACTAAATCTCTTTCAAAGAACAGTCATTTTCTCGCCCACTCCTCCCTACTACTCTTCGCCCTCAGACGCCTTAGCCAGGGTGACGCCTCCAAAGGTCTCCTTGTGAATCTCCTTCTTCTTCTCGACGACCTTCTTATGCAGCTCCTCAGTGGCCCTCTTGTAGCTTTCGGCCTCCTTCTCGAAGCGCTCGCGGTACGGCCGCTGGCCAGCCTCGCCCAAGTTCTTCCATTCGCGCGACAGCTCCGTCAAGGCGCCCACGGTGCTCCCCGCGTGACCCTTGAGTTTCTCCGAAATGAACATGACGTGGGCCACGGCCGGCCGCTTGGGCCAGCGTGCGTCGTGCAGCTGCGGCACGCGCTTCTTAAGAACCTTCTTGTCGAGCTTGCGGCGCGCAAGGTTGGCGAGGTAGATATCCTCGGGCGTGTGCGACTCAACAAAGGCCTTGACCGCCTGGGCATTTTTTTCCTTGTTCTGATCGGCCTGCACTTGGAGGCGCTGGAGGAGGGATCTTAGCCGTTTTGGATCAAATATAGTAGGATGATGCAGCTCCTTGACTTACGTTTTTCTCGGCAGCGGGAAGATCTTTATACGCAATGGAAAACTTGCCAATGCTGCCGGGCTCGCATCCTTTAGCCACTTCGGCAATGTAGAGGTTAAACGGAGAGATGGGGAGAAGCTTAGGTTCCGAACCCAGCAAGGAAGTGCGCTTCCATTCCCTCACCTGCAGCGTCTCCTTCTGCTCCGGGGTAATGACTCTCTTCTTCCTCTTAACAACCTTCTTGGCCTTTGGCTTGGGTTTGGCCTTTACGACCTTCTTCTTCTTCGGCGCGGCCTTCTTCTTGGCCGCCGCCGGCTTCTTGGGAGCAGCAGCCTTTGCCTTGGGTTTCTTGGTAGCAGCAGCAGCTTTGGTCTCCTTCTTGGGCTTGGTGGCAGCCTCGAGAGCGCGCGGAGAGACGGTGAAGCTGCGGACGGCGGCGGGACGCAGGACGAGGGCGATCTGAGGGGCGAGGGACGCGCTGGGGTTGTGGTGAGCGACGGCCCTGGTCGAGGTCACGACGCGGCGGGCGGCCGCCCTGCCGATTGGTGTCAAAATTGCCATTGAAATGATGAGCGGGAGGCTAAAGCCGCAGATATGATTGAGTGGTTCTTCCGGAAAACCGGTCTGGACGGCAATTGAGTAGGCTTCGCGGTCGTTGAATTAATGTGCGGGTGGAATCTCTCAACCCTTGCAGAAAGGTGAGGTGAGGGCGGGACGGTCGCATGCAGGTCGTCGAGGTGATGTTTTTTGGGGGGGGATGACGAGCAGAGCTTGAAGTATAGAGTACTTCAAGCGCCGCATAGATTCATACCTGATTTCAAGTACTGAAGACGTGAAAGGTCTTGAGCTGAGCTTTGCGGCCAATCAGCGTGATTACATCAGATTAAGTAAACATTATGCAAAGCTCCAGCCACTTCCCCCCTCCCTTCTGGTTCCGTGCCTGCAGCTGCTGTGGCTGCCGCACCACCAACTGCGGGACAAGCTCAAGGTCACTTGTCAGGCTGCCAGTTGACGCGAACACTCCACTGTGGCAGGCCAAGCTACCCATCGTCAGCGGGCGAATATCGACAATCGCATGTCTCTCCAACGGCCAACCCCTTCCACACCACCAGACCATCATCCTGGATCGCGACAATTCAAGTCTTTTGGCTGTTCTTCCGGCTCTTACATCGCTTAGATAGAGAAAGCTACAGAGCTTTCCCTGCCGATCTCTGCCCGCCAACTACCACCTCTAAAACCGTCTCACATCCCACATCATGGACCACCGTCCTCAGGCTTGGGGTCGTGTATGTTTACCTTCCTCAAGGCTATATATATACGAAAAGACTTACTCTAACATTGTAATAGCCCAGAGATGACGTCTATGGCGCCTACGATGCTTCCCATATGCAGATGAACGGCCCCAAGTCGGCCACTCAGCAGCCCATCGTCACAGGCACATCAGTAGTGGCCATGAAGTTCAAGGACGGCGTCGTCATCGCGGCCGATAACTTGGGTACGCAGACCCTTTAGATCAATGTTTTATACACTAGCTGACGTCCCAACGACAGCTTCTTACGGCTCCCTCGCCCGTTTCACCGACGTCAAGCGTCTCCGTCCCTTCAACTCGACCGCAGTCGTCGGCTTCTCGGGTGACGTCTCGGACATGCAGTACCTGAACCGCCACTTGACTCAGCTCTCCATCGACGAGAACTACTCCTCCCCAGACGCCGACGATGTCGCCCCGCGCCTCTCGGCCGCCAATCTCCACCGCTACCTCTCCAAGCTACTGTACCAGCGCCGCAGCAAGTTCGACCCTCTGTGGAACCATTTGCTCGTCGCCGGTCTTGACGATGAGGGCAAGCCCTTCCTTGCCGCCGCCGACCTTCTCGGCTCAACCTTCTCTGCGCCCAGCTTGTCCACCGGCTTTGGCAGCATGCTGGCCCAGCCCATCATGAGACGCTTCGCCCCCGATGAGGAGTCCGCCGCCAAGCTGACGAGGGAAGAGGCGGTGAACTGCATCAAGGAGTGCATGAAGGTGCTCTTCTACCGTGATGCCCGCAGCTTGGATGCCTATTCCATTGCTGTCATCACCAAGGACGGTGTAGACTTGAAGGAGGATGAAAAACTGGAGAACCAGAGCTGGGCATTTGCGGACAGGATCAAGGGCTACGGGACCCAGACAGTCTAGCAACATGATTTTACGTTTTTATGAAACACACAGACAGGAGTGTATGCCTAGACTCTTATATCCCAATTACAAAATCAAACGAAGCATAACGATCATCGCAGAATTTAGGTGTGACAAGTGGTCTACACATCGCAGTACTATTTAAATCGTCGGCTCGTGAACTCATCCAACCAAGCCTACAGAGAATCTCATTATCCATCGCTGATATTTCCAAGGTAAGAATTCCCGGCAAGCCAACCAAGCGCAAGGAATCCTACAAATAGCCAACTCCAGAATCAAAAAAGTGTTTTTCTTTACCCAATAGCTCCCGCCTTTCCCTATGTAAAAGACATCAATAGATTTCAGTCATCGTGACCAAAGCAGTCACGCAGAGGCATGCCATTTACTCGACAGTGACCGACTTGGCAAGGTTACGAGGGAAATCAACGTTAAGACCCTCGAGCACGGCAAGCCAGTAGGCAATGAGCTGCAGGGGAATAACGTTGAGAATGCCCTGAAGAACATCAACGGTCTTAGGGACCTCAATCTTCTCAGCCTGTGAGGTCTGGAACTCATCATCACCGCCGTTGCAGATGACAATGGGCTTTCCGCCACGAGCAATGACTGCAATACTGTTAGCAAAGATTCGACGATGCTGAACCATTAATTAGACTTACCCTGCTGGTAGGCATTGAGGGACTTCTTGAAGATATCATCGCGAGTGAGAATCATGATGATAGGGAGGTTCTCATCGACAAGGGCCAGGACACCGTGCTTCAGCTCACCGGACATGACAGCTTCGCAGTGGAGGTAAGAGATTTCCTTGATCTTGAGGGCACCCTCGAGAGCAGTAGAGAACTGGCTGCCACGGCCGAGTAAAAGTAGGGACTTCTGGTTCTGGAAGGTCTTCTTGCAGAGCTCCTTGATGGCGCTGTCCTGCTCGAGAATATCCTTGATCTGCTCAGAAATATTGCCGAGACCCTCCATGATCTCCTCACGGCGAGCCTTCTTGGACGCACGATCCTCGCTAAGAGACAGAGCGAACATGACCATGGCAATGAACTGAGAGGTGTAGGCCTTGGTAGAGGCAACACCGATTTCGGGACCGGCGTTGATGTGGACACCACAGTGGGTGAGAAGGGAGATGGAGGAACCAACAACGTTGACGATACCGACAGTGAGAGCACCGCGCTCCAAGCAGTAGCGGAGGGCCATTAGAGAGTCAGCAGTCTCACCGGACTGGGAGACGAAGACGCAGGTGTCGTCACGGAAAACAGGAGCCTCGCGGTCGAGGAAGTCGGAGGCCAGCTCAACGGCGATAGGGATCTCAGCAAGCTCCTCGAAGATACCACGAACAGCCATGCAGGAGTGGTAGGAGGTACCGCAAGCAATAAAGATGATTCTGCGGCACCGACGGATGGTAGTTAGATATGAGCGCAGACCACCAAGGGTGACGGTCTTGTTGGCAACATCAAGACGACCACGCATGGTGTTGACGACGGACTCGGGCTGCTCAAAAATCTCCTTCTGCATGAAGTGATCAAATTTGCCCTTCATGATCTCCTGAAGCTCCAGCTCAAGAGTCTGGATGGTGCGGACGTTAGAGCTACCATCGGCCTTCTTAAGGCGGTGGATGTTCAGGGAACCCTCGTGAATGTGGGCAATATCGTCATCCTCAAGGTACATGACCTTCTTGGTGTGCTCGACGATGGCCGAGGGGTCGGAAGAAAGGAAGAACTCGGTGGGCATGGGCATGCCATCATCAGTCATGAAAGCGCGGGATTGCGAGCGGTGAAGAAGCGACTTATCAGCGGCACCCAGGAGATCGCTGTTGGGGCTGAGGAAGTCGGACTTGCTCCTGAGAGCAACGTTCTGCGAGGCAGCCTCAGCGGGGAGGGCGCCATTCTCATCAGAGTACTCGACATCGACGAAATCGACCTTCATGCGGCGCTCGGTCTTGACGCCAATAACGAGGGGAGAGCCCTTACGGGCAGCAATGACCTCGTGAGGGTAGTGAACCGACTTGATGAGGAGACCATAGGCACCCTCAAGCTCCTGAATGACGGCCTTGGCCAGGTCGGTGAAACCAATGCTTGGGTTCTGGTCGTAGATGTACTTGGTCAACTTAGCGATGGCCTCAGTGTCCGTCTCGGTCTCGAACTTGAAGCCCTTGGCGGAGAGGAGGGTCTTGAGTTCCTTGTAGTTGGTGATGATGCCATTGTGCACAACGGTGAATTCCCAGTTGGGGTCAGAACTGAATCGTGTCACAGCCTCGTCAGCAACTTGAAACGTCTAGCTTGAAGTTAGGGCGTAGGAGTTATATATACTCACCGGTGAGGATGGCAGTTGGTGGTGGAGGGGGAGCCGTGGGTAGCCCAGCGGGTGTGGGAGATACCAGCGTGTGAATCGAAGACCTTGGTGAGGTCAAGATCGGTCTCATCGATGAGCTTCTTGAGCTTGGCTACCTTGCCAACCTCCTTGAAAGCCAGGACCTCATTCTTCTTGTTGCCATCAACGGCCAGACCAGCCGAATCGTAACCACGGTACTCGAGACGGGAGAGACCTGCAAAAGCCCAGTGTTAGTGTCTGCTATCAGTTGTATCCAGCCTTCACTAAGATCAATGAGGATTCCTACGTACCGTTAATGAGAGTGTCGATAATGAACTTGCGGTCCTTCTCGACCAGGTAGTTGATGTAACCGAAAATGCCACTACAATAGAGAACTCTAGTCAGCCATTGCTGTCCGCCACTATCAATGGAAAGTTTCCCGCAGCCAGTTTGCACCTGCTTTCCGAGCTCTGCTGCCCTTTGCCCCCACCAGGAGGCAAGGCGGAGCGGGGCAGAGGCTGGAGGCACAAAGGGCGGTGTCAAGTCGAGCTTGTCTTGCTTGTCTTGCTCGTAGAAATGGGAGGGTGAGATGAACTCGAGGGAAGGCCGTACCACATGTTGTCTTGCTTTTTGGCTGCTGATGCCGGCTGAGCTTAGAAACGTTGTATAGCAATGGGGCGGGCTGGGAAGGAGAAAAGCGGATGTTAGAGCAAGACAATTATAGCTAAAGCGTATAAATGGAGGGAGGGGGTATCAAGAAGGGGAATAGAAGAGGAATTGACTCCAAGAAAGGTGTCTGTAATAAGTGCTTGTAGTTTGATGGAGTAGGGGAGAGAAATAGAAGGAGAAGAAGAGGGAGAAGAAGGAAGATACGAGTCGATGGGATGGAGGGGGCGGCAGGTGGGAGCTTGATATGGATTTCGGGCTTGGGGCAGGTTTGCGCTGGCGAGCTGGCCAGAAAGGCACCTAAAGACTTGCTCTGACAAACGAATGGTTTGTTTTTGGCTTGGTATTGGGCTTTGGGGGAAGCTCATCCAATGCCGGTTGCTGGTTGCTTAGGTGCTTGTAGCGCACTGTGGATGCTGCTTGAGTGAGGCTTGGCTTGTCCAAGTGGAGGGCTGTCCTGCATTATGGAGGGGCCGCCCATGTTTGAACGATCCAAGTACTCCGTACCTCTGCCATGATCCCACCAGCGTATCGGATCTTCTAGCGGTGGGGAAAACACATCGAAAACCTGCTCTAGACTGGCCTTTTTTTCCTGTTTTTTTTTCTCTCCTTCGTTCCGTTGTCAGTTGGATGCCTAGAGCAAATCGATCGAATGTCATGCCCTGAAAGTAACCTTCATCGTTAGGCTTGCATCCAACATCATGCTATGAATGTCCTATTGGCAGAGGTACTTGTACCTCCCCTCTCCCCGAGAACCTTGGCCAGGGTGCTAAAGGTTGGACGGTGGTGGGGACGAGGGTCAAGCATTACTAGCTAAAAAGCAACAGGGGCGGCACTAGCACCTGAATGGAGGGGCACGTCGCCTGGAATACGATGGGCGGCGGGATGGCGGCTGGCGGGCACGTTTTCTCACCTTTGGCTTCTGGGCATGGAAACGCCTCCCGTGCTGAATACCTGACGGCCCCATGATCAGCTACAACTTCTATACAAGGTACACTGCCTGTCAACCCATCCACCACCATCATCATCCCCAATTCTAGACTGATTACCCCTTCAGAATCAGCAGTCAAGATACTAGTCATGTTGCACAGACAAGGCACGCTTTGCTTCCGATAGACAGTATGTACTCCGTACGGAGTACCTGTAAGACGAATCTCTAACAAGCCATATGCAGGACACTCTTGGTCTCTTGGTCATCAACCAACCGACAAACGTCTACAAGTAACCGCCGCCGCAAACCGATGTTGAAACGCACCTTACCGCTCAGCTAACATATGCACCATCGTCTACATCATCATGGACCTATGGTGCTAGCTGACTCGTCTTCCCCTGCATAGCCACGATAACGGCTACCCTAGTAGATCCCGTCAACCCATATCGCATATTCCGTCCATCGTCTACGGATATCAACAAGGCTGGGATCAAAGCCTCGTACCTGACCATCCTAATCAAACTCCAATCTTGGCTCAACAACACACTCGTATCTGCACTGTCCTGATCCAGACACGCCCCCTGAATCTTTGACCTTTTGGGAACAATTAGTTTTCTCAGAGCGGGCGCCATATGCAATGATGCAATATATCGTAGCAGAACTTATGTCTCCTACAAGTACACCAAGGTCGCAACAAGAGAAGCAACAAGAAGATGTTGCCAAGGTTTCCTTCCCGAGAAACCAAAAACCTCCTAAAGGAGATCGGCATCCCACCCTTTAATCCCGGCCTAAAATCGTCATAGCCTCGTATTCGACAGCCTCGGGAAATGCAAATGGAGGAGTAATATTAGACCACATATTTTACCCATCATTATAGAGACGAATTTGCACCTTGGCTTCCCTCCAGATCCATTAGACATGTCTGCTAGATAAACCAGTTTTATTCACTTGTTGTCTCAGCAAAGTCAAAAAGTATTGTTCGCGCTAGCAGAGGTCTAAAGTACCTGGTTCCCCATTGCTTGGCGCCGTGATCTCAGCCTCAACTAGAGAAAAGTTTGGTTTTTTGCTTTTTCCAAGAATAGCACTCGTGATGGCTCTTTTTTCTCTCTTTTTTTTTTCCCTCGGCTAGACCCGGAGGCTATGCAATCGATACAATGTTAGTTTTGGAACTAGTTTCTTCTAAACAAACACTGATAAGGGTTATCTTGAATTTTAGAAGTGACAATACGGAGTACGGACTACGGAGTACTATCGTCAAAATCCACCGATAAAAGTGAGATTCCAACGAGAGGCTCGCAGTCACTGAGGGCGACCTGTCAGGCTTGAAAAGACCATCAGCTGACCATCGGATGTCACAACACCACTGGCTCCACGACCTGCATTGAAGCTTAACGCCTTTTCAGGGCCACTGACTCGAATCCTACATGGCCTTTTTTGTCCTACGTTGGTTATGATCTCGAAAGAGGAGGGTTTCCATGGAGGATATTAGGGACTACAATTTGAGGCAAGTGACCCCCTTTGTGTGATCTCTTAGAACCTAGAACGTATGTCGTCATTGTCAAATTCGAGACTTTAGAGGTGTTTTCCAAAATCACCACATCGGACCGAGGTTCGCAAGAATTCTTGGCTTTTTCAAAGTTGTCGGGGGTTTGAAGGTAGCACGGGAGGAGTTGATTCGCCTTCCACATTATGACGCCTAATACCATGTCCCTATGCATGATGCATCACCATTTCTATGATTACAGCTTCTGGTACTCAAGCTTGCCCTCCAGCTTCTTCGCCTCCGCCACCTTGCGAACAGCGCTGTTGAAGTCATCCTGATTGATCGAGTCCCGGTAGTCCTTGATGGCAAACAGGCCTCTGCGTAACATGTTAGCTTCCGCTCAGTCAAGCAACGTGATGTGGCACTTACGCCTCAGTCACGACGTTTCGCAAGTCGGCTCCATTGAGACCGTCGCTCATCTTGACGACGCTCTCGAAGTCGACCTCTCCGTCGGTTACCACGCTCTGAGAATGAATCTTGAGAATCTCTAACCGACCAACTTCATTCGGTAGTGGAATTTCAATCTTTCTGTCCAGACGACCAGCACGTAGTAGCGCAGGGTCGAGGGTGTCAGGTCTGTTTGTAGCCATGATAATCTTGGTCTTGCCCAAGTAGTCGAACCCGTCCAGCTGGTTCAGCAGCTCCATCAGTGTACGCTGGATCTCACGATCTGCGCTGGTACCCTCTGAGAATCGCCTTCCGCCGATGGCGTCAATTTCGTCCATGAATATGATGCAGGGCTCGTGCTCCTTGGCGTAGCCAAACATTTCACGGATCAAACGAGCAGACTCTCCAATGTACTTGTCTACGATAGCCGAGGAGACGACTAGTGCTCCGTTAGCACCTGTCCACCGTATGTATACCTTCCGTTGCGATAAACGTACCCTTGAGGAAATTCGTCTCCAGACTGCATGCCACAGCCCTAGCTAGCAGGGTTTTCCCGGTACCGGGGGGGCCATATAGCAGGACACCCTTGGGGGGCTTGATCCCAACTCGAAGGAACAGCTCGGGGTTCTTGAGAGGCAACTCGATGACTTCTCGCAACTCCCGGATCTGGTCGTTCAAGCCGCCAATACCGGCGAAGCTGACTTGACCGGGGTCTTCCAGAGACATGTTGTAAACCAGGGGGTCGACTTCGCGGGGCAGCATTCGCATGATGGTCAACGTTGTCATGTCGAGCGCAACACGGGTTCCCTGCTTGAGCTTGACCTTGTCGACTTTCGAACGGCAACCGACAACGTATCTCGGCCCAGATGAGGCCTTGACGATGACTAGAATAACAGGTTTAGCGATACATTTCACGTACATGCTCGTAAGAGAAGGGATCCATACACCTCTCCTCATCTAGCTGCTTGAGCACCTCTCCAATGATCTGACCCACGCTCTGCAAAGCCTTGATGTTGTCCTCTGTGCGGTCATACTCTCTTTGTAGATCCTTGATCTCTAGACGTAGGTTCTTGAGCTTGGCCTCCCATTCTCGCGATTCGATGAGCTTCGACCGGTACGAGTTCAGGGCGGCGGTACGCTCGTCCTCAGAGCTCATGGTGGCGGTTTTTTACCTTGACTTTTCTCTGGAATATATGAAAACTTTCGTAGGTTTGTATTCAGAAGACTCGGGCGTGCAATAGCTAGAAGGTGTGGTGTCGTTGGCCGCTTTCAATCGATTGCTTGAGAAGCCGCTGGTGGGCGTCGCTTGACGGGGAGCTTACCTCATGCATTGGAGCCTTGGGGGAGCTTGGCGACGTCGCCGTGCAGCGGACACCACTGCGGTAGAAAGTCGGCGCAAGATAAGAACCCCCGATAAGACCTGGCCCCGCCATCCCCATCAAACCCCAGTCATTGAGATAATACAGAAACATCTCTGATATTGGACGACGAGAAACTTGTTTGAAATGTGATTTATTACGCCGATGCCAGCTGGTTGAAATGACAAGCGAGTCTAAAGGCTATTCTTCATCATGAGACCAGTAATCTTTCACCGCATCAGGCTATGAAGCCACCCATTGTATGGTTCCTGCAAAACCGTCCCAATTGGATAATATGTTCTCCCATACTCCGCAGCGCCCGAATAGCAATAGTGATTCCCGGATATGTTTGGTGTTCGTGCGTTGCATAAATGATCCGTGACTGATAGATTCAACGTATAGCGGCGGGTTGAGGTGTGTGTGTGAGTCCTTTGGTAGCACCCCCGGTAGAACCAACAAATGCTGTTGCTTCAACTTTGTTTTGTTCCTCTTTGGCGGGTTCACCATCGGCAGCCTTTTCCTTCTTTGCCTGACCTTCCTCTTCAAATCCCAGAGCCTCGAGTTCTCGGACAAGCTCATTAATCTTCATCATCTTGGCGATCTGCTCTGGCAAAAGGGCCTCGCCTCCTTCCCTCTTACTCTGAATATCCCTGGCCTGTTTGAGCTTCTTCTTCAGGTTGCGCGCCTTCTTCTCCTTCTCGACTTCAGGGTCTACAGTTTCTGACTTGGGAACATCCACTTTCTCTTCCTTGCCGGCCTCGGTCTCAGCCTCGTCGTCGCCATTGGCAGCTTTAGCCTTGCGTCGGGCTTCGCGTCTCTTGGCGTTTTTATTGCTGGAAGATGACGCCTGCCCTTGCTGCTCCGACTTATCCTCTTGCATACCCGCAGCGCCAGGGATACCGATACGCTTTCCACGCTCGCGAAACGCTGCCGCGGTGCGATTCTTGTAGACTTCGACGTCCTCGGGGGGGCGGTATCCGGGGCGGATCTTGATTGCTTTCCTTGTGCTTCCATCTGCTCTGACCGACTCGGGAATTTGTCGCTCGCCGCTAGTCTCGTCGGTCACGATGCCAGAATTCGTGCTTGAGGTGGCCATGATGGACTCGGCGCCTGAGAGGCTTGTAATTTGTAGAGAACAAAAGACACGAGGTGTACCTTCCGAACTGTCAGTCTGTGCTGGGTTGAGAAGGCGCCCGATGGCGAGCTAAGCAAGGACGCGAAAAGGTGAGGTTCACCCCACCAAGCTAACTTCCCCAAACATATGCGATCATGGGAACCTACAGGAAGCCACGACCTAGGTTCTACTGGTAATAACTGCTGCCTCAACTAGCCTAAATGTCGTGGACTTCTTCGTGAATAATAGATATTTTCCTATGCGATTCAATCACTTTGCTTCTTTCTTTTTCTAGGACTTGGAAACCTTAGTCTTGCTAACCTTCTCCTGGCCCCGAGTTCATCGGGCAATTAATAATATTTGCGATAGTCAGGCACTAAGGTACTTCATGGTCAGGCGTAATTTCTAGACAACGATACATTTGCTTGATTGATTTCCCTCAGTAACCCAAAATGCTTCTAGTGTAGGCCCGTGAGTTATATCGTTCAGCACAAGTACTAAACATACAAATCTCACCATCCTCAGCAGAACTATACGGTGAGGATGTAGACATAGGATCCCGTATCAGCAAGGAAATTCCAAGGGTGTTTATGGCATTCAGTAGAGAGGCACATATAATATCAACCCTTAAGCATATGCAAAACCGAAAATTATAATTGAATGCTGCTGTCTAGGCCTGGGGATTACTCATACAAGTGCAAGCTGAAATGGACTCTCTATAGACGAAGCTTGTCCGTGGTCTATCAAACCATTTTTTGATCATATATTGCTACTTTGAAGACAGTACATTCCACCACACAATTCGGATGATATTAGTAGTATCAGTTAGTCAGTTCAATGATGGCAGAATTCTTTCTGTCCACGTTGAAGCGGCTTGGTGGCCAAGATACATTTATTGCGCACACCTACTCCGTACCTACGAGAATCTTCCGCCTTTGCCCCGGCTAGTTGGTGTCAAAAAAACACCGACCCTCTTCGCATTTCAATTGCAATAGGATTGGGGTCGGTGTTTTTTGACACCCCGTGCCCCGGTTCACACCACCCCACATGGGGAAATCCCTAGGCTACTCATGCTCGGCCGGTTTGCTCTTGCCCAGCCGTAACTTCGCCTTTCATTCTCATCCTTTTTCTTTTCTTTTTTTCCTGCTTTCTTCCATCCTGAATTCATCCCGAATTCATCCTGCAATACTATCTCTTACTCAAGTCAACACTGGATTGTTTAAAGTCAAGGTTAACCGCCAACTGCCATAGTGAGGCATGGCAAATCATGCGAACCCTCCTGAGAAAGCCTAGCCTACCGTAGGTGTGGGACAAGGCGCATCAAGTATGATGGAAAAGTGCCAGCATGTACCAACTGAGCAAAGGCCGAGACTGTTTGCTCTTATGACGATGGTCAAAATCTGTCGCTAGTAATTCCAAAGAGTAAGTCTGAAGCCTGCACCATCGGGAGTCCCACCTCTTGCTAACCTCTACAGAGCTTGCAAGGGTAGCTCATGCCTGGATACAATAGCTCGAGGATATCACAAGGAAACGCGCGCCAGATGCCGACCTGAGGGGTGGTCCGCAGGCTGACATGGCATTGTCAGCCAGTGGACAGGATGGTGACGACAATGGGCAAGAAAATGAGAGTTCGTTCATCTCTTCTCTAACGGCAACTACTAAAGAACCTTCCAAACATACGACTGCCTCGAGCAGAAAGTCGGCAGCTGACGTGTCAATATCTTCTTTTTCCGAAGCTGTCGCCCTCTACTCACTGCACCGTTTCAAGATTAATCGCATAGTCTCCAACATCAAGCTTCACCTCTACCACTTGCCAGGCGACTCTGTTTGGTTTCATGATAGGCTACAGTTCAGGGGCCTCGATGACAGGCAGAGGTAGATTTGGTCAATCAAATCGAAGCAACAGTACCATATAACCATGGTACTTCTCTTCCAGCCATCCCAGGTCTTTCGATCTCCAGAGCAAAGGGCTTTGCAAATTTACTTCGATCATCCATCGCTTGTTCTGCACGAGTATCAACGTCTGCATGATCTTCACGGACTTCAGCATGGGTGGCGAGCGGTCCAAAACATCTACATCGCTGGCGCTACCCTGATCTGCTCCTTCTAGACCTCCGAGGCCGTCCGTCACAGCGCCAAAGCCTCGGAAACAACTTAAACACTATGGCCATGCTCCAATCTTCTTAATAATGGCGGCTTATGGTGGCCGTCTACAAGATTGGGCCAAAGTAGCTTTGCGGCTGCAGCAGAGCTGGCAATTAGGCAGCTATACACGGATAATAGACTATCGAAACATCCTCGCCTTCGGGTTCTTCGGAATACGATAGTACTCTACCTGCCGAGAACAGCCAAAACATGAAACAGCCAGGCTTTCGTCCCATGACTTGACAGCCAATAGCGTTGCTAAACTGCCTGCACCAGGTCGCGGTGATGCAGCTGGCTGGCAGAATGCGCAGGATTGGACCACCGACCTCGGCGGATTGCCTCACCTCGTACCTAGGATGAGACCTCCCTCACGGACCTTGGCCGCTCAGGTTTTACCTAGACCTTCCCCCTAGACGTTGAACATAACGGCGCCTTATTTGACTTGCAATATTTCTCCGAACCGTACCCGGTATTCGAGGCCACTCCCCGCCTAACCATCGCCGATGGACAGATCGAAACTATTTCACTATCAGAATCAACGGACCCATGGACCAGATCTTCCCGCACAGGCTCGGCTTACTTCCCATCTACAGTGTCCTTCCTGGTCTGTCCGCGGGGGAGTCGACGGAGCACTCCAGGGCAGTGGGTCGCCCGAGTACGGAGTACTAGCGGCCGGAATGGGCTTATAACCCGGGCGCCCCCAAGTGCAAGATGGCCGAGGTCTTGTTCCCATCTTCGAACCTTGAAAATCGCAGATCCTCGTAGACCGAGTGAAGAGAAGGGCGTTTCACTGATGATGTAAGGCTCATGTCAGGCCATGGGCTCGTTTGAAACTCATTGCTACCAACAGCTTCCTCCCCAATGCCTCATCTCTTGAAAATGATAGGGAAACTCGTCGACCCATCCGATGGAGAAGTCAAGCATATCCCGGAGGCTGCGTGTAACTTGTAAAGCAGTGGCATTCGATGGTGTACCATCGGTGACAACACTTACGGAGAAGGCAGCTCGAGAGATTACGCTGCTCTAGAGCCTCGCTATCTCGGCGGCGTAACCGTCATTGCCAGAAGATTTTCTCGCATTCACGAGATAAACCTAAATAATCAGGGCATTCTGTCTCTGATTTTTGAGAACTTAGCGGACTACGATGGGATCCTTGGACTGCGGCACTGAACCATTTATATTATTCCCACCAGATCTCCTGATTGCGCTATGATAGCTCTTTGAACTACATTAGGAAAAGTCTTATTAGACAGAGTACGAGAAAATCTGAAGCCAGCTTCCTATCGAGCATGAAAGATTTTGTGGAAAAGGGTGCTCATGTTACCAAACACTCTATCGATGCAAAAAATACATAATTTCCAATAATTTGTTCCATCCTTGGGCAATATTTTTGTCATAAGTCCCTCTCTTAGTTTCATTTTAGGCTGTTCGACTTCCGATATTGCACTATTCGATTCTCGATTAAAAGAACTCTATTTTGGTTAGAAAGCTATTCAAGATTATAAGCACTCTAGGTTAGTCTGGGCGAAGAGGAAGCGGGCTACGGAAGCTGAGCTCGACGGACCAATCAGCATCTCCGTAAAGCCGTTCCGGAATCACCTCGCGAAATTTGTATCCCGTCCATGAGATCAGCGTTTTGCAATTGCAACCCGCAAACTAACCTACGACGCCAGTCATCCTTGTCGCATCTCCGATACTCTCAGTCGCGATCACAAAATCATTCTGTCAAGATGGTATGTCTCCCTAGCCTTCAGCAATCACACCCTTTCCCTTAGATCCAAGGCTAATCGCGCATCAACAGTCTATCGGCAGCCAACTTTACAGGCAAGCTCAACCCCTCCACCGAAGTCGAATCGAGGCGACACCCCAATACAACGAACTATAGAGCCTAACATGCTATAGCACCCTCTTCCGCAAGAACTACACCATGCTGGCGGTAGTCTTCAGCGCTGGCTTCGCTTTCGAGATGTAAGAATTGCCGAACGGAGCAGCTGGAAAAAAGGCTGGGGGCTAATGGGTACGACATAGGGGCATAAACACCGGTCTTGACAAGCTCTGGGACAAGAACAACCGCGGCGTACGTCTTTATCCCCGGTCAACTGGGAGCGAGAGTTGCTAACAATGAAGCAGCGTCAATGGAAGGATATCCGCCACAAGTACGTCCAGGCCGCCGAGGAGGAAGAATAAGAACAGAAAAGGGCAAAAATTGGGAGGATAGATTCGGCCGGAGAGGGAAGACCTTTGTGTCTATATAGACTTGTGTCAACATGAGGAAGGGCGTAGTTGAAGACAGCATCTTATCCCCTTTGTGCCTTAAGGCTCTGTGCCTATGTGGTGTTGTGCTTGTGTACCGATATAGGAATCCGTACTTATCGGAGCATAGCACATGGAGGCTCTATTGACTTGTGCGCGTGCCATTGAATTGTACTTGCAGGTATGTCTGCGCTGAGGCACACCATTATTGGGTACAACATAATCAAGAAAGGCTCATTAATAATCATTAAGTGACGAAACATTGCCACCGTTCGCCTAGATAAGACTACCGCCTGTGAAAAAGCCATAAAATGGGAATATCCAAGAAAAGCCATCCTGACTGTAACGCCTTAGTAGTTAATGTTAATGTTGTGAACAACTCAGACCACGCTGCCCAGCTTTTGGAAGCCACCCACCGCCCGCCCCGTGCTCTCTCCCCGGTCATCGAGGGGCGACTTCATTAATTGGGTAGTAGTCTCGGCGCCCAACTGCGTCACTCTGAAATTACGACTAATAGTCGACATGGTGGCAAACGCAACTTTAATCCACCCCTCCAGCTCGTAGCTTTATGATTCCTGCATCAGCACCAAACTCCATTCACATTATCTATCCAGCACTGGATAAAACTGAGGAGTGGTGGTCGTGCCTGTCTGCTCCAGTGAATTTCTCCACTAATAGAAATCGTCACCGGTTGGCAAAGCCTACTGCTGCTACTACAATTACTACTAGTACTTATCCTCAACTTCTGTTTCCCCCACCTTGCTTTGATACTCCGTACTCAGTTCGACCATCACACGCCGTTCTAAATATCCCTTCTTTTGCTTGCACAAGTCCGCGACGCGATCTGACGGGCGCAAACTATCCGACTCAACATGATAGCTTGATACAGTGCAGTCAATATGGAAGAGCCTTTGTCCACACAGGAGCAGCAGCTCGCCCAATTTCTGGCAGCTCTGCCGGCGCAATACGGTTATCGCTACACCGAAGCCGCGAGCCAGAATCTTTTGAGGAGTCTTTTCGAATCACTTGTCGGCGGTAACGATGACTACATACGGTTACTATTTCCCAGCGGCCAGATACCCGACAACCCGAAGCTCAGCGATGCTCAGGGAGGCGTAGAGGGGGCCGAATATACCGAGTCCGCACGTGGCAAACGATGCGGTCACATATTCAAAGCTGGTGAGGCCTCTTATATGTGTCGGACTTGCGCCACCGACGACACGTGCTGCCTATGCGCCAGGTGTTTCGATTCGACCGATCACGAGGGACACATGGTTCGGATGCACATCTCAATCGGCAACAGTGGTTGCTGCGACTGTGGAGACGAGGAGGCTTGGAATAGGCCGCTGTATTGCACCATACATTGCGACATGCACAGAGAAGAAGGAAAGGGAAAAGGAAAAGAGCAGCAAGGCCTACCCGAGCACTTGTTGGCAAGCGTTCAGATGACCATTGCCCGGGTTCTAGACTACATCTGCGATGTTATATCGTGCTCACCAGAGCAGCTCAGACAACCCAAGACAAAGGAGTCGGTCCTAAAGGATGAGGAGATGTCTCGTCTAAAGTCAAAGTACTATCAGACGAGCGCAGAGCCGTGCGACAAGTTTGCCCTGGTCCTCTGGAACGACGAAAAGCACACCGTTCAAGAGGTACAGCATCAAGTCGCGCGTGCTTGCCAGAAGAAATTGAGAGCCGCCCTTCAAGACGCGTGGGATACAGACGCCATCGGTAGAAGTATCCTGACAACCAAAGATGATATTGACGCGTTGCTTAGGATGGCGAAAACGATTGAATCTATCAGGATCACCGTCACCATCCGCTCAGCGAGGGACACTTTTCGTGAGCAAATGTGCGGGACTCTGGTTGAGTGGCTAAGCGATATTGCGGGATGTGCCATAGGGCATGACAATCACATCCTACGACAAATCATGTGTGAAGAGATGATGAAACCTTGGCGTCGAGGGAGCTTGGCTGCTCATATGGAAGGCCTCATCGATGATGAAGAGGAGGAGGATCAAGAATTGGAGAGGAGGCTCAATCGACATGGCTACAATCCTCGCATCATTATGGCCTTGCAGTTCGCTGCCGCACAAGGCCAGCAATTCGTCGTCGAGAGTGATGGTGATGATGCGGAAGACGATGACGAAGACGATGACGAAGCCATAGAGGATGTACCCGGCTTTGGCGATCCGGAAGCGATAGAACTCGATGAGGATGCCGTAGGTGGCGACGTTATGATGGTTGATACTCGCGGCGACGGTGCCGATGTCAACATGAGCTGGCATTCAGACCAGGCACTCGAAGAGGATGAGGCAACAATGGCAGGCTACCCCCCTCCGCCTCCGCCTCCTCCTCCTCCCGCTGCGGCCAGTCAAGCCGGTCCAACAAGAGACCGGGATGCTACCCCATCGGATTCGGACACCGCTGCAGAGCCTCTGATAGCTCCCAATTTGCACAAGGCCAATGCGGATATCCCGGTAACTCCTGGCAAGTCCGAGAGGGCGACACCCAGGCCTGGCAGGTACTGGCTGGAGACACCAGAGGCTTATACCCAGCGCAAGGTCGAGCACCCAGCAGAGGATGTCTTTAAGCGAGTTCGCCTGGACTGGCTGCTGCTGTTCGACCTGCGGATGTGGAAAAAAGTTCGCATTGATCTACGGTCTCTATACATTTCGACCGTTGTTCAGGTGCCCGAGTTCAAGCGTTTGTTAGCGCTACGCTTCTCTAGCCTGTACACAATACTTGCTCAACTTTACTTGGTTGGTGATCGCGAGCCAGATCATAGTATCATCAATCTGTCTCTGCAGATGCTCACGACACCATCTATCACCGCTGAGGTTGTTGAAAGAGGCAACTTCCTCAGCTGTCTTTTTGCCATTCTCTACACGTTCCTGACTACACGTCAGGTCGGGCATCCTTGGGATGTCTCGCCCGATACTGTCCTGTCTTTTGACAGCGGGTCGGTTACGAACCGGCGCATGTATCATTTCTATCAGGACTTGAGGTACCTTTTCACGTCACCTCATGTTCGGGAACGTATCCGCTGCGAGCCGCGTTACCTGATGCAGTTTCTCGATCTGGTCAAGCTGCATCAAGGGATCGGCGCAAATCAGCGTGCTGTGGTGGAACACGTTGAGTATGAGGCTGATTCATGGATCACAACGTCACTCGTCACCCGACAAATCAATATGCAGGCTCGTGCGCTGGCCGAGTCGTTCAGAAATTGCCCACAAGATGAACTGCGTTATCTCCAGCAGGCTATCAAAATCACGGCCAAGACGGTTATCTTGAATTCCATCGGTGCTGAGCGCCACAGATTCAAGCAAAACGAGATTAAGGACGAAGTTTCTTTCAAAATGGTCGAAGACTTTGAGTTCACTGACGTGAAATACTTCCATATCGTCAAATTCAATGTTGAGAAGGAACATATCAGCTTCCATCATGCATTACATTACACCCTCTCGTGGCTCATAGAGTGTGGGCGATCTCTCCCTGCTTCAACAGTCAGGGAACTCTTGAGTTTTACCCCTCAGGAACTTCGTTCCAAGCCCAAGACTATGGGCAAGGTCCAGTTACCAAAGCAGCAGCTCAATGCCGAAGACTATCTCATGGCTGTCTTCGACTTCCCACTGCGTGTCTGTGCTTGGCTAGCGCAGATAAAGGCCAACATGTGGGTGCGCAATGGCATCAGCCTTCGTCATCAAGCTAGCACGTATCGTGGCGTCGGCCAGAGAGATGTATCGCATCACCGTGATATCTTCCTGTTGCAAACCGCATTGGTCATATGCAACCCTGACCGGGTACTTGCAACCATTGTCGATCGATTCCATATGGAAAGCTGGGTCAAGGGACTTTACGAGATGAGGGTGGAGGCACAGGATGATAGCCAGCACCTGGATGTCGTCGAGGATATGATTCATCTTCTAATTGTGCTGCTCAGCGACCGGACTTGCTTAGTCGCACCCGAGGACGAGGCCGATCCTCGCTTGCTTGCTATTCGCCGGGACATCATCCACGTCTTATGCTTCAAGCCTCTTTCTTTCAACGAAATCTGTAACAAGCTTCCAGAGAAATATCAAGAGCAGGAAGAGTTCCATGAAATTCTGCACAGCCTTGCCAGCTTCAAACCGCCTGAGGGTGTTTCCGATGTTGGCATATTCGAACTTCGACCTGAGTTTATAGAGGAGATCGATCCCTACATCGCCCACTACAACAAGAATCAGCGCGAGGAGGCAGAGGCGGCATATCGTAAAAAGATGGCCAAGAAGACAGGGAAGACAGCGGAAGAGATTGTCTACGAGCCGCGGCCTCGACCCATTCCTTCTGGGCTTTTCAAGGACTTGGCCTCTTTCACCAGCCATGGCATGTTTGCTCAAATTATTTACTACGCTATCCTGTATCCCCTGGTCGCTCCCAAACTCACGCCCACCGTGCCAGCAACGAGAACAGAAACCTTCCTCCAAGTTGTGCTGCACCTGATCCTGCTTGCCGTTCACGAGGATAACACCAGCGAGGATGACATGGCAGAGACTACGCATCATCCATTCGTGCACACTGCGCTCAGCAGGGTTGGGCGAACAAACTTCATGGCGCAGTACGCGCAGTCTCGCACGATTGCGTCCTTGCTCCATGTGATGTCTACTAAGGAGGAGTTCAAGTCGTCGCATCCGAAGATTGCGACGGTGCTCAAACGCATGAAGCAAAAACGACCTCGTGAATTTGAGGCTGCTTTCCAACACATAGGCGTCGAAGTCGACCGCATCAACACGGCGTCACCAGCTGTTAATTCAGCTGAGGAGGAACGTGAGCGAAAGAAGAAGGCCGCCTTGAGCCGTCAAGCCAAAGTCATGGCACAATTTCAACAACAGCAGAAGAGCTTTATGGAAAACCAGGCCAGTATTGATTGGGGTTCTGACCTAGAGGATGAGGAAGAAGCCGAAACCACTGAAGATAGGAAACACACATGGAAGTATCCTACCGGGACGTGCATTCTATGTCAAGAAGAAGCAGATGAGCGACGCCTCTATGGCACCTTTGCGCTTGTCACCGAAAGCCATGTGCTCCGGCAGACCGACTTCCAGGATCCAGCACTCGTTCGAGAAGCCCTTCACACCCCCTGCAATCTCGATCGCTCCGCCGAGGATATTCGACCTTTTGGTATTGCTCACGAGAATCGCAGAGTCGTAGAGAAGGTCAACTCTGAAGGTCAGGCGTTCCCTGCTGAGCGCCAGACAATTGGTAAAGGATTTCCAGCCAATCTGTCACGAAAAGGGCCGGTCGCAATTGGCTGTGGCCATATAATGCACTTCCACTGCTTCGAGACGTATTACGATGCAACACGACGGCGCCACACGCACCAAATCGCTCGGCATCATCCAGAGGATGTTCAACGAAAAGAGTTCGTTTGCCCATTGTGCAAGGCTCTGGGTAATGCATTCCTCCCGATCATTTGGAAGGGCATCGAGGAATCCTATCCAGGTTGCCTTCAGCCCGCCGTAGATTTTGATACTGTGCTGGTGAAAGAAACATCGTCCCCGTTATGGCATGCCAGCATGGCTGCTAGAGGCTTCGCGCCCCTCCAATTCTCGGAGCTACAAACACCTAGCTTCTCTGGGAGCCTTCTGGAACCCATAGTACGTGCATGGCTCTCTGAAATCACAATCAAAGATGAGCCATCCGAGGAGGTTACAACCCCTACGTCCAGCAACCCAGCGCCCTTTGAACCTCGAGCTAGCCAATTAATATCTGCGGACAACCCAAGGGCAGAGACATCCATGATGACAACATCTACCAGTCGTGATCTGTGGACAGCCTATTCACGCCTCAATGAGACCCTGGAGCTTAATACTCCGGACACTACGAACCATCCACTGCAACACCGGTCAACTTCCAAGTTGTGTGGTAGCGATACTCTGGCCCAGATTGTGGGCTTTTCGATATCCGCAGTTGAGATTCAACAGAGAGGCACAGAGGCACAGCCAGGGATGACACTCTTGGAGCGTGTTCCAGAGCAAACGCTGACACATCTTCGCGTGGTTGCTGAAACCGCTTCGTCCTACATTTCTTGCGGAGCATCTCATCGGAGTTCTGCGCCGCATACAAGTTCAGAATTCCGTCAAGACGCAGCGAGGCAGCATTGCCAATTATTCATGGCGCGTTATTTGGAAGACTATGCCCCTCTGGATTTGTATCCTCCACTCCTCAGCATCGACCCTTTCATTTTCTTGGTCGAATGCTCATACAATTTGGCGCCAGCGCGACAGATCGACATCGCACATTTACTAAGACTATGTTATCTAGCAGAGATTACCAAAGTAGTCCATCACATGGGTCGCAGCGTCCCCTTCAGCCACTGGCTCCACGCCCTTCAGCACAGGTCGACCGACGACCCCGCTCTGAACAATTTTGCTGAGTTTGCACTGCAAGTCATCCGTCAGGGCGTGGCTTACCAGGCCGAGGTGTTGGCCGGGACTGTGGACGGCCCAGACGGTGCCAATGAGGGATTCAAGCAGTCAGGGGTTGACACCCTGGAGGGCTGGTACGTTTTCATCAAGAAGTATGCACTTACCTTCTTGCGTAAATGCGTCATCTTCATGAACGTCCGATATGGTGTCAACTTCAATAGCCACACGTCCACAATGCCAGATGCAGAGGAGTTGGACCGACTGACAGAAGCACTCCGCGTCCCATCGTTTGACGAGATGTGTGCTGCGCTGACGCCAAATTCTGGTGCATGCGGCTGGCCAGAGAACATTCAGTACGTCGTGCGGGCTTGGATAAAACACCAGGTTGTAGCACCGCACCAACGTTACGAGCTTGGCCTTCCTAAATCGGCCATGGTTAGCCATCCAGGCATCTTTGAGCTCGTGGGTCTTCCTGATACATACGATACCCTGATAGAAGAGGCTACAAGACGTAAATGCCCAACAACTGGCAAGGATTTGACCGATCCTGTCATCTGTCTGTTCTGTGGCGAGATTTTCTGCAGCCAAGGGACGTGCTGTCAGAAGCCGAGCGATGCAGATCAGACTACCCTTGGCGGAGCACAGCAGCATAATAAAAAGTAAGTACTGCAGGACTTATCAAAATCAATGAGAAATACTAACAATTATTTAGATGTCAGAAGAATTTCGGCGTTTACCTCAACATCCGTAAATGCTCTATCGTTTACCTGTCTCGACTCTCGGGCTCGTTCACGCCTGCGCCGTATATTGACAAGTACGGCGAAACTGACCCTCAACTGCGCCATGGGAGGAGACTATTCCTCAGTCAGAAGAGGTATGATTCGATGATCCGCAACACGGTGCTGAGTCACGGAGTGCCGAGCTTGATTAGCCGAAAACTCGAGGCAGAGATAAACAACGGGGGTTGGGACACCCTCTAAAGTGCAACTCTTACTAGTGTTACGGGCCGTGGCATTGAAAGCGGTGATGGGCAGGGTTTCCTTTTTTTCTTTTTCTTTTTCTTTCTTCCTAGACGGATCTTTTACATACAGCAGCAGCCTCCTGCATTGAAGGGAAAATATGGTGTCGGTTCAGCCAAAGAGGCAAGCAGATTGCACATTTTGACAAAGATGGATAATGGGTTATGATGCATATGATACGGAAAGTTTAAGGTCTTAGGAATGTTGTTTATATGGTAGGGTAGCATATTATTCGTTCCCAAAATATAACCCTTGATAACGAGGCGGATGGCATGTATGGCACAGTGCAGAAAGACAGTGCCGAAGCTGTAGTCTACTATCCTGACTTAGCAAGCTGGGCCAATCAACGGCCAATTTGAGCTGCAAGGGCGCAAAGAGGTACCTACCATAAGAGGCGCGTCTGGTACCTACTCGCAGCCGTGGCACGACCTCGAGGCGAAGTGATCGGTTCCTGCGTCCCTCATCAGCCAATTCGGTCGTCAACGAGGAAAGCCCATCATCACTTCCTCCCCTCGGAAACCCATCAGCCCCGACACCATCACGACTCATCTTTCCGCGACGCATCTCTGTTGATTGGCAACTTCCAGAGATTTCCCCACTCCCATCGACAATGGCGCCCGGCCGACGATCTGGTCGCGCAGCAGCGCAAAAAGCTGCAGCTGCCCTAGGTATGATTTCTTCCTTTCTTTCCTCTTTCCTCTTCATGCGACAACTTGCGTTGGAGCGGTCAACCCCCTTAAAATTATGATGGATTGATTCTACATGCGGGAATTTGTCTGCTTATTACGCTACTGTTCGAAGACTTTTGAACCTTTTTTCTGCTTTTTGTTGGTTGCGATTTGTCCATCACATTGATACTCCATTGATTACCATTGGCACATGTTCATGTTCTTTGACCACATTCTCTTTGCTAGCGAGGAGAATCTCAACATTGCCAGCACACCATGGGTTCCCGCCGACCAATCCGGCTGAGGCTAACACGAAAATCTGCAGAATCAACGCCAAAAACGTTTGAAGGACTGGAGGATGAGCAGATGCCCGACGTTGGCGCCAAAGTCGACGACGATCAAGGCTCCGAACATGAGCCGCAGCCGGATGACGACGATGAGGACGGAGACAACGATCTAGGAGAGGAGGAGGAGGAGAAGAAAGATGGCGACGAGGAGCATGTCGAAGAAGAAAAGGAACCTACGCCACCTCCGGTGCCGATGGTTAGGAGAAAGAGACTCGGCCGCCCCCCAAAGAACAAGCCTCCGGACTGGGACCCCATGATCAGCGTTCCTGCAGACGAAGCCAACACGCCGAGGCGCAGAGGACGAGGAGGGTGGAGGGGGCGTGGCGGACGCAAAGGCGGCCCTGCGGCGCCCAAGGCGGAGCAGGTCATCGACGCCGACGGCACCATCGCCGAGATCCAGAACGACGAGTGTGTTCTGCCCGAGGACCCGGAGGGCGAGGAAAAGGTTGACAAGCTCGGCAATCTCAGCGGCGGCCGCGACTACAGGTGCCGCATCTTCACCGTCAAGGGACGCGGCGAGAGACTCTACATGTTGTCAACGGAGCCCGCGCGATGCGTTGGTTTCCGCGACAGCTACCTCTTCTTCACCAAGCATCGCAAGTTGCACAAGATTATCGTGGACGATGATGAAAAGAGGGACATGATTGAACGGGATATCATCCCGCATTCTTACAAGGGCCGTTCAATAGGCGTCGTTACGGCCCGCTCTGTCTTCCGCGAGTTCGGAGCAAGAATCATCATCGGCGGCAAGCGCATCATCGACGACTACAACGTCTCTCAGGCCCGCGCCGACGGCGTGGTCGAGGGCGAGCTGGCCGACCCAGATGACCGTATCGTTCCCGGCGAGCCGTACAACAAGAACCAGTACGTCGCCTGGCACGGCGCCAGCGCTGTCTACCACACGAACCAGCCCTCGGTGCCCGCGGCCAGCGGCAAGCCCGAATCCAAGAAGCGAAGGGTCAATGTTAACGACATGAACTGGATGCTTGAGCACGCCAGGGAAGCAAGGTATGTTATATTGAGATTATACAACGGTGTTGCAGTACGGATGGAACCCTGACTTGTCGCAGTAATTTCAATGCTAGCATCAATTCTCTCAGGAAGCTCAACAACACGGGAGTCTACGACGTTCACACAAACACAGTGCACTACCCTATCGCGATGCAGCCCACGCGAGCCCGCTGGGAGCAGGTCCTTCCTTCAGAGAACCAACAGAAGCACAGCAGCGACTCTGCCAGTAAACCGCGCTTCCCCCCCGTACCCCTCCGCATGGCGCGAAACTTCTACATCACAGACACATACATGGAAGTGCCGCCGTCGGGCATGCCCAACTCAACAGTGACGTCTTACCAACGAGACGCGGGCCCGCCAGACTTCCTTGCCGCGTTTGACGGTCTGTCTGCTGTTTCTGACGACATCGCGGAACTGCTCCCACCAGAGTGCCGCGCCGCCTTCGATAAGGCGGTCGGTCATGAGAGGGAATGGAAATCCAGGTGGGGCACCGAGGCCGAGTGCGCATGCAGGAGAGAGCCCATCGTCGACAAGGCCATCGTTCCATATAGCATGGTATAGATCGTCAGGGCCGAAGATGGGCCATTCAGTCGGTATGCTTCAGCTTACAGGCGGGACTTGAGAGACGCAGAGAAGGGGAGTTTTATTATTTGCTGGGGCGAATGGGTCGGGATTGTCTTGGGTGTTGGCAGCGTTCTTAAATTTCCGGTCAAGAGAGCCATGGTTCAAAAAATGGCCATAGTAATGAGATGATTGGCTTATGTCTTGTTGCCATTGCTGTTGTTTGGGTGCAAGGCCCTGAATGGATGAATCTCCATATGTCATCCAAGCAAGATGCCGTATACATTGGTACGATGCAAGAGAGGGGACGAGTCTACCCCTCGTACTTGCGAACCCACACAAGCTCTTTTTTTTTTCTCCCTCAACGAAGACGTGTCTACTACGAGATGGCTCCATTGGATAGAACTTCACACAGCTCCAAATGCCAGATCTCGGCAGATTGGTAGACTTGGGAGAGGAAAAGCAGGTCCCGCATACATCTCGACCATGCATGAGCCGTGCAATGCGGCCTGAGCTGGCGCTTCTCAAAGTCGAACAGGGCTTTTTTTTTTTTTTCCTTTCCCCAAACCCGACGTCGGACTCTTTTCTCGCCCCTCTGATCTGATCTGTCCCTCTTCTTAGTAGAATGTACGTACAAGGGTAGTAAGTAGTAGTACTACTAGTACTACCCCTCACCAAATGTCTTCTTGGTAATGTTATAGCAGCAGTTTTCACCAAAGAGGGGTTTTTTTTCTTCTTCTTATTTTTTTCTACTACTAGACTAGGGGTAAGGGTTATTGGGGGGGGGGAAAGTAGCATTGGTTGCTGCCCCCGTGACGCCGAAGTGCATATCTTGGCACAGAATCCATCCAAGTCTAAGGTTTTTTTTTTTTTTTCATCTCCTTTCGGCGGCTACCGGTCCGTACAAAGAAAAAAAGGTAAAAAAAAAAAAAAAAAAAAAAAATTGAACTCGTTGCAGTTCCGATGGTGGCGAGGTAAGGGGGAGATGATAGCTTTTTTTCCCCCATAAAGGCAAAGAAGGTTCATTGAAAGAAATTTTTCCCTCTTTTTTTGCCTTTTGGTTCCAGCCCAGTTTCCTCTGCATTTCTGCCGGATAATACCTACAAAGTACGGAGTACAAGTACTAGAACCACCAAGTTCAATGGATCGGTACAAGTGGGGAAAAGAGCGGGAAGTGAAGCGAGCATTTTTGTTGCATTCTTTTCTTTTTGCTGAGCTGGCAGGCGGAGCCCATTGATCAACAACTCCGGAGAGGGGCAGCCTAATAGAGCAGAGTCATCGAAAGCTACGCACATGCAGTTTGCACGCATGCAGTAGGCAGGTTCGAGGCTTCGAGGAACCTGGGAATATTTCACGCAAAACTGCGGAGAAGCTTCATCATCCCCCCCCGTCGCAGGGTTCGGGGTTCGGGATGCGCCTTGCCTCATCAAAGCAACCGACGCTTCATGAACTCTTGCTGCGGGCTGGCTGGCATACGGGGGCGGGCTTCTCTGATGTGTATCTTGTTTCATTTTCGCCTCTTGTGGAGGATGATGTCGTTGATGTTTTGTCTAAAAGGAGGGGGATGGTGGGGGGGGGGACTGAAGGAAAC
>PXOB01000091.1:0-66500 GCA_003012115.1 Trichothecium sympodiale | reverse complement strand
GGCAAAGGAAGGAGGGAGGGGTCGGTGGATGAGAAGGAGGACCCTGAGGAACGACCCGATTAACGACCCGAGAAACAACCTGTCTCGTTGTAAATTCCATATTGAATAGGAATCATCCATCCCAATTATACATGATGGATTTCTTCGGGATGGCTTTTCTCATTCAAATCGGTCTTGGGTTGCCGTAATGAATTCCCTGGAATCCCAACCCACGAATTGCTTACCACCCCTCAAACCATTCCGCTCCCCGCCCCCTCTCTCCTTCGCTGACTGTTGTCATTCGTGCAAGTCGGTCAGGTCAGCCAAGGGCGTAGCAGAAGCAAGTGGTACTGCGAGCTACTGATTTGCTCACTTGCTGCAAGGATGATGATATGCAGTTTCCGTACTCTAGCGGGCACCGTCGCAGCTCGGGACGCGAAAGTCTATTTGGCTTTGGACCATTGATGGAAGGTGTCATGGGGTGGTTGTTTGGGCAAGGGAAAGCTCGGTGTGTGAGGCTGAAATCGCGCGAAGTAAGGAACGACACAACTTGACTTACACGCTTGCTCGGTAGTTGTATGTTGCTCGGCAGCCAACGCACGAAGCAATCAAGTTGACCTATGTGAGTTCCCTTGAGGAGAGGGAGAAACGTAGGCAACGAAGGAAGGGTCGTAGGTGAGGATAGAGTATGCGGATTGGGGGAGAGGATCAGGTTGGAAAAAAAGGAAGGAAGGAGAAGGAGAGCGAGAAGCCAAGAGGTCAAACATGCGCGGGCCAGCAGCTGCAATACATATACGATCCAAAAAGCCCATGCATCGAAGAAGCCTCCGCCAAAGGATTTATTATTACATCTGCATATCCGATAGACAACCTTGCTGATATCGAGGACGAAAGCGGGCGGGTAGCCATGCCCAAGAGCTAAGCTATCTAGAGAAAAGGCAAGCCCAAAGCAAAGTCAATTGGAACGAACTTGTCTTTCGTATTCGCATTTCCATTGGATCCGGTTGCTGCAGAGTGACCACCTCACGGCTTAGCGTCTTGGTCAACAAAAACAACAAAGCCGCCGAGAGGGGAGGGGGGAGAGAAGGACAGAATTCTAATCTCGACGGCGAGAAAAGCCTCCATCTTCTACCTAATCTTTTGGGTTCCCGCCGTGCCGAGAGACAATCCGAGGGTTCCAGAGATAATTGGTAGGACCAGGGACGGGTTCGCCATGCGCTGGGCCAGTCCGGTACCGGTCTAGGAAACAATTAATGAGACATCTTGTACGCATACACGTAGCCACGGCTGCTCAACTTTATTTGTCCCGGCTTGTTTCGCAGTGGGTGGCCCCACCATGCAGCAAGTGTGGGCAGCTAAGCTCATCGGAGCCGGCCAATTGGATACATGGATGTGTTGGGGACGGATAGTGACGTTCTATTTTCTTCTGGGGAGCTTTTTGTTTTAAAAAAAAAAAAAAAAAATTCCTGTTCCCGGGGGGCACGGATGGTAAGCTTCAATAACGAAAGAGGTGCCTGATACGGCTGCCTGTCTGCTAGCTACGTATGCGCATAATCACAGAGGGTCAAACGAGAGCAGGAATACGTGTAAGCCCCCGTTCTCTGCCGAGCGTTCCTACTGATCTCTTGTCGCTTACTGGAGTAAGAAGTACGGAGTACGGAGTACCACAACCACGAGAATGGGATGCGGCTCCATAAGATTGTTAGCCCAACACTAACAAGCCCCCTTCCCCCTTCCTCCACTTGTGCTGCCTCGACCGCCTTACTACACGAGCAAAAGGTTTGTACCTGAATCCTAGAGGAACATCCTAACCTAACAATAAGCAAAATTATATCATTCGTACTAAACAAGGAAACGACCCAAAAGCTTGCTTGCATCTCTATCACAAACCCATCATCATCCTCGTCACAAACCCCGTATCTTCTTATCTCTCTCTTCGCGAACGCTCTCGCGCTATTTCCCGCATTCAAAATCATTCGTCCCTCGCTTCCTGGTTTTCCCCAGCTACCGTCTATCCCCTTTGTCCGAACGAAACAAAAAAGCCCCCCTCCCTCCCCCAATCTGCACTTTGCGTAGTCCAGAAAATCGCAAACGCAAGTCGCAAACGAAATGTCCCCCAATTGTTGAGTCCCCAAACCCGCCCCGCATTAAGGATGGTGGGGTTCCTCTGTTTTTTTCTCTCACCTTGGACGGGCGGGCTTCTTCGGGGCGGGGAGGGGGGGAAGGGGAGGGAAGCTTTCTGGTTTGCAACATCACGCTCGGGCCTGAACAGTGCTCTTGCTCAAATTGCCCACGGAGGCTTTCGTCGCGGGTTTCAACGATGCGCCGTCAGCATTGTTTTCGATCCTTTATCTACCCTGAGGCTTGACTACAGGAGCATACTTTTAGAAAACCAGTATCCGTAGGGCGTTGATTGAATAAACAAGTAAGCAAATAAATAAAGGCATATTTAGTGCATGGGAGAGGGAGGGTTCAAGGCATCAAGCAATATCTATTGCATGAATCACTAAAGTATAATTTCTGAAACGGCAAGTAAACCCGCAGCATAGTATTGTAAGCGCAACTAGGCCGGCATTCTTTGTGTCAAGAATAGGCCAATATTTACATCCTTATTCTGGCCGTCACTCGGGTGTTAATGGCGATAGCTATTAGGATAAGATTCGGCTCAGACTACCATTCCACAGCGCTGCTTGAATCATATACTTCACGAGTCCGACCTACTACTGAGAAAAGTCATAGTAACTCACAACTTGACACAAACCGCTGAGACAAGACACTCATTAAAGCAAAATGGTATATTGCCGTCCCATCATCTATCTGCTCCCCATAAACATAAGAAAAAAAAAAGACCAAGCAAAACTTGCCGTGCCGTGCTGAAAAGCATGAGAAAAGCAAAGAGACCACCGGCCTTTGTGGCTCGCCTTGTGATCTCCGTCTCTCCCGAATAAAGTTATATATGTTAAATGTGGTTGAAGCAGCAGCACGTAGTCAGCCTTATTACTCCCGAATCTTCACTCTAGCGAGTGAACACAATGCCCACTGTTCTCCAATTACGCCCCTGTATAGAAAAGCCGTGTAATACCCGATGCCCATTGATAATGAGTAGAGAGAGGGAGAGAAGAATCCGCCTGCGCCACCGTGCCTGCTGTTGCGCGGGAGAATGATATAGACAAGAATGATGTAAGGGAACAAATCTGAAAGACAGAAGGGACTAATATGTCTCTCCTAGATCTTCCAACCGCTGCACTCTGGATGTGCTGGGCCGACCACTGTCCTTGACTGTAGTGCTGCTCGACCTTCTGCTCCCGCTCTGGCGTCTGCTGCCGGGGACCGGGATACCGCTCGATAGCATAGGAATACCACTAGAATACCCCTCGTCGAACTTGGAGTAGGTCCCGCGTCGGCTGGGTGTGCGGCTTGGATAATCCCCTTCATCTTCCTCCTCAAGGTCGTATCGTCCGATGCTGTGAGAGTGACTGTGAAGAGGTCCGCTCATAGATGAGCGTGGTCTGACGATCGGTGTTCTTGTGCCCGAGTATGATGCTCGTGAGTGCGGTCGTGGAGGAGCAATCATATCCGTACGAGACGATGGCCGGGCGTAGGACGACATGCTAGCCCGCGAACTAGGCCGGCTGATCACGTCGGATTCAGGCCCTCTGTTCGGTAGAGGACCGTATGATAACCGGTTCATACCGGAATGGCTGAGTCTGGGGACATGGTTCGACTTGGTGCCATGGTGAGTGGGTGTCGCCTCATCTCCAGTTATGGATGATGTCGTAGACCCAACGGTGCGCTTCCGAGAGCGGATAGTAACCGATGACGGGAATTGCGTGTTGCCGTTGAGCGACGTTCGTGGTGAGGCGCGTGGAGGGGTGTGGGTAGGCGCCGGTAGCTTTGAGCGCGCAGACTGCACTCGAGCCTCTAGACGCTGCATCTGAGCTGTAAGGGTGCGGATATGAGATAGAGAGTTGGATGCAGGCAACTTATGATTGGCGGTGCGCCCGGGGTTGGAACGGTTCGCAGGAGTTCGCAGAGGCACATTGTTGCCAGAAAGACGAGGACGAGAGCCGGTCCGGGGAGTCTGATTCAGCTTGGGCTTCGGCGTAGCGGTTGCATCGAGCGAGGGAAGACGTGACCTCCGCGACACCCTTGTGCTAGCGGAGCCGGTCCTGGAGGATAAGTCTGCCACCTTGGGCAATGGCGCCGAAGCGTCAGACATGGGTGGCGAAGGAGGATCGTGGACCTCGGAAACTGTATCTGCTGTTGATAAGGATTTGGTATCTGGGGGAGTCGTGACCAGAGGGGAACTAGCAGTCGAATCGGCCGACTCTTCAACATTCTTGTCGAATGTAGGTGATTCGAGCACGGAAAAGTCGGTTGAGATGGTGGACAAATGTCGTGACTCTTGCTTCTTGAGCTTGTCCTGGAAAACCTCGGCTTCGATCTTGAGGTCTGAAAGCTCTTCGCGCAGGCGCTGGGACTCGATGCGAAGTTTTTCTCGCTCCTGCTCGCCAATCCTGATTTCCTCCTCCATCAAGACCCCTCGTTCGATGGCTTGGTTGTATTTGCTCTCCATGTCCTCCAGCGACGAGGACGTGTTGCGCGCCTGTCGCTCGAAATCATCGTTGGCAACTTCGATATCGCGGAGTTTGAGCTGTAGCGATCTGTTCGTCTCTCGTAGCGTCGTAATCTCCTTTTCAAGCGAATTCTGGGTTGAGCTGGCCTCAGCCTTTGACTCTTTGTATTTCCTCTGCCCAAAACGATCAGTTCCATGGCCACGTCACGCTTCCTCCAAGGGGCGCATACCTTCCACTCCTCAACTTCGTAGGAAAGCGCCTCTGCCTTTTCTTTCAGAGCGCGCTCCTGCTTCTCCGCGCGTTCGATATCCTTCTCCAACTCTTGCTCTAGCTCCTTGCTCGATTCGCGAAAATCTGCGAGATCAGCTTCAAGCTGTTCGTACTGGGACTTGTACCATGAAAGCGCATCTTCAGCACTCGTAGCCTCGCTGGGCGGTGAGGAGGGAGGCTCATTCATGGTGGCGGTGCTGTTCGGTGGTTATCGCGGCTCGTGGCTGCGCAGGGATGTGTGATCGTCGTTAATTCCAAGTAGATCCCCCCTGAAGAGCATTCAGGAGAGGGACCTCGGTATTCGTCGTAAAAAGTTCAAATAGGTGCAAAGTCAAGTATGTACTTTGCGCGCTGTTTGTCTACCGCATGAACAAAAGGAAAATCGATGTTTGTTTGTAATAAAAGAAGGACTGCCAACCGAACGAAGAATCGTCCGCGGTTGGGTGATTGAGAAGGTGTTGCTCGTTTCGCGACAAAATGTAAAAGAGTTATTCGTTTCGTTTCGTCCCTCGTGTCGCAAGCAAGTCGTTATAGTCTTGACTATGCAGGGAAATGTCAGCGCCCTTGTTGCCGTCCGACAATGCAGACTTGTCGCCAACCAAAGGGGGTCAAACAAGTCGTTAGGGATGAAGGACAACACCCACCGACCGACAGTATGTTACTTGCGCCGCCCCTCCAGCGATGGATGCAGTAGACAACCAGAAGCTAATCTGGTCGATCGTACCTTGTCGAAATCCTGTAATAGTTAGTAAAGGCAAGCAAAGGCAGCCGCTCGAAGCCTGGAGGGGGCTATCGTTTGGTTATGCCAGTGACTTGGGAAGTTTGCGATGTTTTGTCCAAGTTGGGGGACTGGGAGCATGTGGACGTCGGACGTCGGACCTTGTGTACAGACGGGACTGGACTGGGACTGGGACTGGGACTGGGAGCACCACCTGGAAACCCGTGACAGGCGCAGGAACAAACAGCGGGAGACAGTTCGTGCATCCCTGCGCTACAGTGGGAGAGGTGCTAGCCCTTCAGGTGTGTTTGGTGTGTCTGGTGTGTTGACACCCACTCTTTTTTTGCGACTCCACTAGCCTCAACCAGCTTAGCGTACCATCTGTTACAGTGCCCAGCAACACATTCAAACCCCTCCAACCTTCCATGCGTCCCCATCACGTGTGTTTGACAACTCATCGATTTGTTACCCGCCCCCCCGTCGGCACTCAAGACGAACTCCTGCAGCATGATGCAAATGACTCAGAGCCAGTCACAGCACTCCTCTAACGCGCTGCATTGCGGCCATACCCTATGCAAGGCAATGCAGAAAAGGGTACTTGGGTTAGGATTCTGGACCCTCAGATCCGGTCACTGCCATTAGACGTTGGGGGATTGACATTATAAAGTTGCCATGTCATTAGAACCAAGCTATATGCTAATAGTAGGCAGTGCTACCTGGAAATATCCTCGTCCCTATCAGGGCGTTGTTGCCCCAAGGGGACGGTGTTTCAATGCTTTCATCAGCTATCCCTCTTTTCATTCATGCATCAAATCCTGTTCACTCCATGCCTTGCACCATGGGACGCCTTGTCCTCCTGCGGCCGTGTTCCATCGTAATTTTGCAACCTCTCCCCCATAAGATATACATCATCCCGGATTCGTGCAAGGAGACTGTCAAGGCCGACATTCATCATGAAGCATGTCCGTCCCACCAAGAAGCACATGGCTACAATAGGGTACGAGTTTCGGTACTTGCTTAAAGTATGTGCCCGTCCGGCAAGGCTATCATCGGCACTGCCAAAGATCGACATCAGGGCCCACGTCAATGTGGGTGGGCCAAGAAGTGATAGAGCTGCAATCACGGCGCCGGGTACCAAGAATGCCTTTGTAAATAGCAGAGCATCAGGCTCAAACCAGCCGTTGTCCAAGACATGCCTCATCGCCCTTGCTAACCGCGAATCGGGGTATGCTCTCTTAACTGCCATGATAGACAGTTGCATATAGAGGAGGCCAAGGGTCCAAGCTTCAATGATTCGAATAGAATGCTGCGTGGGGCTAGCGCCAGTCTCGTCTCCCTGCTTGATTGAGGACATGGAAGGAGGGTTCATGATGGTGTGAGTCGGTAAGAGCAGATAAAGCTCGACAAATGCTTCCAAACACAGTGGAATTACCACCAGCATAAAGCTGTAGAGGTAAACCAACTTCAGGGCATGCAGCGAATGCTTTGCGACCCAGCGAACAGGCCCAGATTGGCGCACTGCCGTGCCAAGACTTTGTTTCCAAAGATACGCCATGGTCAACAACCATCTGAGATCCTTGATCAGGTAAACTGCTCCGCCGAGGACATGTGCGCCCAAGCAGAATGCGTAGATATCGTTTGTGTGTACATGCTCCGGTAGTGCCATCCTGAACATCATCCTACCAAAAACCAGAGGGATGACGGTAAGACCAACACCGGTCACCGCAGCAAAGATCCAAATACAGAGGATGAACAAGAGGACACGCAGAACAAGACGTGGTGGTATATACACGACCTGGAACGAGTCAGTAGCGTGCAGACCCTCGAGAGGTTTCCCGTCGGGCCGTCGCCCACGCTCGTTGACTTCTTGGAATATCTTTCTGCCTTTGGTGATCTTGATTCTATCAGTAGCCGGTGCCAGCGCAAAGTATCCGTCGGGAACCAATTGATCGGTCTCGACAAGGAAGGCTTTCCTGCGCCTCAGGTTTCTCTTCTCAGCTCTGCTCAGTACTGATTCCGGCCAATATTCCACTCCATTGAGAATCTCTTCCCAAGTCTTCGGTTGCACAAGGGTACCATCCTCAGAGTCGAGCTTCAAGAACTTTTGCTTGTAGGCTGGAAGTTTCCTGTAGGGAGACTGCGGTGGGAGCTGCAGTGTGCCCTCTTCCTCCAGACGTCTCTCCCCAAAGAGGAAGTACGTTAGTCGCAGAAGCTGAGCAGACTTGCGGAAACACCATTGGTACATGGCATGAAGTCTATCCCCAGGGCGAGATAACTTGAAGACAACTGGAATGAGGAAGTTGTAGAAAAGTAGGTCGACGGGAAACTCGAGAACAGGCTCGTTGGAAGAAAAATAGATGGGCAAGACTCCAGGAAGAGTCCAATGTAGGCCCCAGACTACACCACCGAGACAGACAATCACCAATGCGCCATATACAAGCGCCGAGAACATAATCTTGCGCAACTGGGTTGCAAGGTTCCGCTCTAGGACATCTCGGATCGGGTGGAACTCGGGGTCGTCAGGGTCACGAATAAAGACTTGACTTTATTAGTATCTTGGCTCGAATAAAGACTTGTGGGAAAGTACTCACATAGAACTCCAGGTCGCATGATCTTACGACACATGGACACAAAGAGGGCAAAGTGAAACATGTAGCCTGTGCCGACGAACCAGTGGACAAATGTTGAAGTCCAAGGGTGCTCATACGTGAACATTACTCGGTCCGACAGTGACACGTCGGCGAACAGAGGAAGAAGAGCAATATCGAGGAGGAGACCACAGTACAGCGGGAAGACCAGCATCTCAATGCTAATAATAAAGATCACCTTGATGATGCCTCCAAGCTGGTGCAAAGAATCAACAATGCCTTGCTCCCATTCCTGCAACATGGTGCCACGGGTGAAGAGGATGCCTGAACGTATATATACAGCGCCAATAAAGAGAATGGTAATGTACCCGGCAATGATGGCCCATGTCATGTCAGCTCCAGACCAGCTGGCCAAGCTGAGATCGACCGACGGCAAAGGTTCTTGTAGTGGAATCTTGGCTAGATTTCTGTAGGACATGAAGGCAAAGAAATTACCCAGGGCGCCTGCCACGTCTTTGAAGCTTCTGATGATGGTGGGCACTGTAGTTTCATGATGAAAGAGCATCGAGATTCTAGTGCCTAGTTCATTGATACCGGATAAGACGTGGTCTTGTAGCTCAAAAAGGGCCGCACGACTCACGGCTGACCAGTATTGGACCCCAATAGCAGGAACCTGTGGATCTGCAGAGAGACGGTTCCAAGCGGCCCAGATCGTAGCCCAAGATCCTTTGCGTGCAGCAACCACAGGCGCACTGATGGCCTTGCCCAGATGAGCAGTAAACATGTCGACGAAATTGCACGCAATCCATGACATTAGCCCAGCAGCAAACTGCATCATATTACTGCACACAGTGATGATGGAGTACACGATTCTCACTGCGCGGATAGGCCTTGCTAGAATCCAAATACTGAATCGTCCAATGTTGAAGGGTATCAGTACACAGGCAAACAAGCCTGTCTGGACCAGGACACCGCAGAAGATGACATTCTGGATCAAATTGGCAATGGGACCCCTCATGCCGAGAAGTTCCATAATACCCTCAAAGTCTTCCATGTCCTCTATAGCTTGGGCGTCGAGGCCCTCCTGCATCACTTCTGGTGGTATAGCATTGGCAGCACCGTCAGGACCGGCTAACGGATTAGGGTCAACATCAACATCGGCTTCTTCAGGTTCGTCTTCATCAACCCAATCTTCGTCATCCAGATCGCTTCCAGCTAGTTCACCATTATTCACCATAAATCCACTATCAGGGGTCGCAGCTGCAGTTTGATCATCTAGATCACCCCACATAAAGCCGGTAACGCCTTGTCCGACTCGCTCTAGAAGCCTAGGAGGCGGCTGAGGTTCAGGTGTGGCAGGCTGCTGTACAGATGAGGATGGGGCGCCATCGATGACGGGAGTATCAGAGTATTCCTGAGGTGCAGTTTCTAGAGCACTACCCTGGGGCTGGACATTGGGTGCTGTGACAAATTGGCCATCACCGAGAGGTTCAAGAGACGGTATCCTTTCCAACGAGGATGCCGTACCGGTGGCTCTCGAATCGCGCGGAAGCGCATCGAACGTCCAAGTGTTATTCGCTAGAGGGTTGACGGTGTTATGTACCTGGGTCCCGTCCGAAACCGATCGGGGCCTCGACGAACCAGCTTCGAATTCTGCGAATTCGAAGGGTGAGCCAGGTCGATAGGCAGGTTCGCCTTGGTACTCATCGGCCCTCCCTTTACCCTTGTCATCCTGCCCACTTTTTGATCCTTCAGCAACTTCTGATTGAGAGTATTCGCTGCGATCAGATGTGCGCTCCACGGCAAGAGACCCTTGATCACTGGACCACGAGCTAGAGGGAGGTCCCTCATTGAATTTGGTGCTGGGAGCGTGGGCCCCTGATGCAGAATCACGCTCTGTCGTAGCTGGCGTCGTGAATGCATCGTCATTGGCATGAACCGGCCCAAGTCCGAACGTATCTGTCCGATGCCGACGCTCCCAATTTGGTGGTTCCTCGACTGCAGCCACCAAGGCATCCTGTAGAAGAGCTGCGCGTTGATGAAGTTCCTCGGGAGCTGGATCGACATGTCCAGGCAGAATGTGATCTTCTTGACGAATCTGCTCATTCTCCTGTCGTCCCTCCTGCGGAGGGTTTTGGTCGGCAACGTCTTCATCAAACTCATCGCGCAAGTCAGCCGGCCCTGGCTGCTGCTGGACGACATAGTCTCTAACCAGGATCAGCAAAATGAAGCTAATAACGACAATTACCGTGAGTACTTGACCCTCGAGAACTTGGATGAGCTTGAGATTAAAGCTAGGGTAGGGAGTAAGAGAGTTCAAGAAAGTCACGTTGCTGAAGAGAGTGCCCGTCTGGTTAATGGGCGCTTGGGTATAGTTGCTGGATGGTCCGTTTCCAGAGGTAGATGGTGCCAAGGGGAACCCTAAAGCTCCAAAATAGAGACGGATCATGTACGTCGACAAGGAATGCGCATCCCACCAGCTCGTCGATGGACCAGCATTGATGGAACAGGTAGCTGGCGGCGCAAAAAGAGGGCTTGCAGCACAAACTCTCATCCGTGTCGGCGATGATGACAGCTCAATGGTAGAGCCAGACCCGGTCTTGGGGGCTTGCAGGCCACCCCAGCTCTCTTGAGTGATCCAAAACATGTATGTCCAACCCTTGCGCATCGCATATGGTAGCCAGCTTACCCAGAAGCAGCTCGCGAAGATGATTCGCATCCATCCCATTAAGGAGTTGACCATGTACTGAAGAGTTTGCCGAAGGAAGATGGAGAGTGACAAATACTGCGGCATGTTGGGGTCGTAGTATTTGGTAAAGCGGAAGGAGGTTTTACAGAGCTCGCAGTATTTTTTCTGGGAATGCGAAAGCCACTCCATCAAGCAATCCTGGTGGACATGCTGGATACTGCCGCTACAGCGACAAGGATGGAATAGAGGTTCATCGTCTGTGCCCTCCCCACGGCATATACGACAGATTCCGCTATCTGTCTGCGTCGCCGAGCGAAGACGGGAGGCAGCCGCCCCAATCGACTGCTTCCGACTATGTCCTAGTCGTTCGGTCATAGTGAAGATTTGGTGTTGGCAGCGAAGGCGATCTCGGAGGGGGGGTTTTTATCTTTGCCCCGAGGGGCACTGCGGGTGGGCGGTCGTCTATGCGGGGTGTTGACAATCGGTATCGGTGATGATGGCGCTTGTTCGACTGATGGAGGGGATAGCTATACAACGCAGCATGAGCCGATATCGTCTTCGTTTAAGCTCCAATGCTGGCTTCTCGTGATCGGTTTCGCCAGGAAATGTAGGTACTACCAGGTGCAGACAAGTTATGCGTGCCAAGAGGTAAGTAAGGGTATAACGTATTGCACATGTACCAAGGTAACAAAATTGGCCAAATACAACCGGCAGCCATGCGAGGGGGGCCGGTGAGCTCTATCAAGACGGCAAATGCTCGGATTAGATGGTCGAGGTAGGCGAACGAAAGTTGGAGTAGTAGTGTGAAGTGAGCGCAAGTGGATTGTGGAGGGTCCTTTCTGGTAGAATCCACGCTGGCGTCAGTGGTGACACTGCTAACGAGAACCCAACGGAAGGACAACGCTAGACTTTGTTAGGGGGGGAGGACTCGCTAACAGAGAAACCCCACCATTTCAGTTCTCGTCGGCACCGAGGAAAAATTGCATCTACCCTGGATGAGGGGGCATATCAAACGCACGAATATAGCCAAGTACCATGAATCAAGATCTGTCACACCCACCATATCTTCAAGGCTATGGAACACCTAATCATATTCCTTTGATTATATATTTGTTGCATCTGGCTTAATAATTTGTTGGGCGTTCTAGGTACCTCTGAGTGGCACCAACCTCACCACCACCACCTTCCAACAATGAATGAATCCCACTGGTAGCTAAAAAACCTGCGAGTGCACCCTCCGACGTCACCGCGACCCCACTTTTTCAATGGTTCAACAGAGTTGAAGGGAAGCAGACCTTGGTTTATTGCACCAACATCATCATCATCGACGATCTAAAGCACCTCAAATATCCTTTGATAGCGGTTAAATTTGTCCTTCTCTCCCCCTCTCTTACATCGAAGTCTAGAAATCCCGTACTTTTGACGGGCAAGGCTGCTGAAACGTCACGAGCTTAGGTAGGAGAAGCAAGCCAAGAAACGACAGCAGACGTACCCCTGCTCATACATTAGCAGTAGCAGTATCAGCTGGAAGAGCTGCTAGGATTCACGCGCAGTTTCACACCCACGGTGCCGAGGAACACAGTCAAAAACAATCAAATTCGAAATTCCACCTCAACATTCCGGATTTCTCCCTCCAAACCGCACAACGCCGTCGAGCTTGCAGGAGCTGGATCTCTTTGTCTGCGTGCTCGAATTTCTGCATGTGAATGCCATTTCGTCTACTTGGCCGATACGTCAAGATAAGCAGCACATAATAACCACCACCCACCATGGGCGAGGCCAACGGCTCGCTAAAGGCCACAAACGGCCAGGCCAACGGGCATAGCAAAGCCAAACCGGTACAAATACACAAAGGGAAGACGACCAGCAAGAAACAGCGAGGCTTTCTAGGCTGGGTCTTTAGTCAAGTTGCCAGGTATGCCGCCGCCGTCAACATCCATAACCCGCATGTGGAAAAGCTGGAAAAATGCTGACACTTTTCGACAGGCTGGCCACATGGTTCGTCTTGCTAACGGTCGCCTTCCGATGCCCACAAACTATTGAGCAGTGTGATGAAAGCTCTCCGTTTATCTGTACCTACTACTTCCAGACCAAAGCTCTTGTTGTTCCCCAGGTCAAGCCCTACTATGACCACTACGCTGCGCCGTACGTCGACATCGCCCTCCCTTACTACGAGACCGTCGACAACCATGTCCTCACCCCTGCCCGAACCTATGCCGCCCATTATAGCGCTCCGTACATACAGCAGGCCCGTACATATGGCTTGGCCCAGTGGGAGAAGAATGGTCAGCCTCAGCTTGAGCATTACCAGGCCCTAGCTTTGGACAAGTACAATGAGGTTGTTGCACCGCACGTTGCCAAAGTGAGCGATGCACTTGCTCCTTATTACGACATCGCTGTCACAAACGGGTACCAGATTTACTACGACCACTTGCTGCCGAACTATGTTTTTGTTCAGCCTTACCTTGCCGAGGGATACGACGTGGCCTCGGACTTTGCATCTACCACTCTTCTGCCCTCTGCCTATTGGGCTTTGAACAAGACCTATGTCTTTATCGACACGACTCTTTGGCCCCAAGTTCGCGCCCTTTACGTCGAAAATGTCGAGCCTCAGCTCGTCCGCATAGGAAAACGTCTAGGCAGATACAAGACGAAGATGGCCAACGGTGGTCCCATCGTTGGATCTGAGGGGTAAGCCGGCTGATCTGATTTCTCAGCTATTGTTAGCTAACTTTTATGGGTTCAGTGATGACAGCGAAACACAGTCGACTTTCAGCAAGCCAACATCCCACCAGGCTACATCAGCATCTGTGGCGCAGTCCACAAAGTCCCCCAACCCTGTGATTCCCTCTGCCGAGGAGGTCGAAGACTTCATCGAGCCTGTCGAAGCCCCTGAGGCTGGGGCCAACGAATCAGAGAACCGTAGAAAGGCTCGTGAGATGGTGGCTCAAGACCTGGAAACGTGGCAGACCAAGTTCGCTGCTCAGGCGGACGAGGGCGCCAATGCTATGGAAGAGCGTGTCGCCGAGATCACTAAGGATCTGGAACAGAGCGGTGCCATTGCTCATGGACGCGAACTCGTCGATAAGCTTGAGTCCATTATTAAGTCTGAGATCGAAAGCCTGAAGCAAACCATCTCGGCTGCTATCGATGGCATGCATGGTGACAGGCAAAGCGCTATCGAAGCGTCTGTCGGCGCCGTTCGATCCGCTGGCATGGCTATTAAGGAAGCAGCTTCAGCTGTACGTGACTGGCGCCGCGACTATAACGCTAAGCTTGAGAAGGAAGTGACGAAAGCTGCCGACACCCATTTCCAGATCTTGGATGAGACCAGGAACCTCGCCCTACAGCAGCTTGGCATGCGATGGGCATGGACTGACGGCATTACTTACAAGGACTGGGCCAAGTACCATGAGCTGAAGAAGACACTTAGCCAGTGGACGAATCAGCTTAAGGAGATGATTGTAACAGATCCGAACTTGGTCAAAGCACAAGAGGCTGCTGCCTCTATTGAGGATGAGTCAATGGAGCTTGCGTCTGTCGCTGCCAAAGAACTTGCCCGCCTTAAGGAGGTGGCTCAATGGAAGATTGTTGCGAAGGACGCCACTGATAACTTTGAATCCGAAGCTATGAAGCTTGCTGCTGAGGCTGCCAATGCTGCAGATCTCGCTAAGCGGGAGGCTGAGAAGAAAGCTGAGGCCTCTCGAAAGGCTGCCGCTGAGCAAGCTGGGAAGGCGCAAGAGGAAGCCTCACGAAGAGCTGTTGATGCCGAGGAGGCTGTGGTGGAGCCTGTCGTCGAAGCTGCCTCTTCTGCCTCGGATTACGTTGATGATACTGCTTCCTCGGCAGCTAAAAACGTGAAGGATGTCACTGCCTCTGCCGCCAGCCTTGCAGATGAGGCCAATACTATCATCGGAGAGGAGGCATCTTCGGTAGCGGAGGCTGTAGAAGACCAGTCAACCGCAGCTTCTCAGAGCGCCTCCAGTATCTTGTCTGAAGGTGGGGATGCTTCTAGCCAAGCCTCTGATGCAGACTCTGAGGTATCCCATTCGGCAAGCAGCGTATTCAGCGACGCTTCTAGTGTTGCCACCGAAGCCAGCTCCTCTGTTACTGATGCCGCTGAGCACATCAAGGAGCCGTTCGCCTCCCAGGCATCAAAGGCCGTCGTGAACGACGAAGAGGATACTGATAGCGCGCCAATCGTCGAGGAGGATCCATCCACCGAGAAGGATGATACTCCCAAGGTCGATCAGACGGCATCTGTGAAGCCCGCCTTCCTTGGAGTGGCCGCTCAGGAGGTTCCCAAAGAGCGAAAGCCTATTCTCGAGGGCTACGTCGACACCGATGTTATCTCTAACGGCGTGGCTGCCGCCGAGGCTGCTTACTCCAACGCCGTGGCTGCTGCATCGGAACAATACTCAAGTGCTGTCTCTGTCGTCTCTGCTCAGGTTTACGGCACACCCAAGCCCGTTCATGAGCAACTCTTTTCATCGGTTTCTGGAGCATACGAGAACGCTCTTGCTGCAGCTAGTGCCAAGTACGAGGAAGCCGTATCGGCTGCCTCTGGAGGTCTCAAGCGTGCCCCCGAGACCCCAACGCCTACTGCAATGGTTGATTGGAGCAAGGTTGAATCTATTGCGTCTCAGCGGTTGAATGAAGGTCGTCTCTGGGCTGAGGTGCAGTACCAAAGTGCTCTCATCGTCTTGGGTGTTGCCACTGCGACGCCTACGTCGACTTCGGATAAGGTACTGCAGGAGGCCAAGAAGAACTACTATGCTGGTCTCGGTCTTGCTCAAGAACGATACGCGAATTTTATGTCGGCAGCTTCCTCGGCAATGTACTCATTGACTGCAACCCCTACTCCGACGGACTTTGCTGGTACTGCACAGTCTCTGGCCTCTGCGGCTCAACAGACTGTGGGCTCTCTTGTCGATGTTGCTGAGGAGGCTGTCGTCTCTGTTTACTCTGCTGCTACCGACAACGTCGCGGATGCCATTTCGGCTGTTGATGGCGGTATCCAGTCTGCCATAGATGGTGCTAGCGAGCAGATGTACCTTGCCGGCGCTGCCTTGGCCGATACTTGGGATCAAGTTGTCTCAGAGCTTAACCTCCAGATTTACGGCGCCGAGCCCAGCCAGATTGGATGGTACGACAACCTCTTCAAGGATGCCACATCAGCGGCTTCTGTTGCTACGGATGTTGCCGCTGACAAAGTTGCTGCCGTAAGCAATGCTGCCGAGGATTCTGCTGCAACAGCCTCGGTCGAGGCCTCGAAGCAGTACGAAGCAGTCTCAACCCTTGTTTCTGAGCTTATCCACGGCAAAGAGCCCTCTTTCACCGAGAGTGTACTCTCTCGACTGGGCGGGCTGTATGCCACGGCTGCCTCCAACATTGGCAACTTTGCTAGCCAGGCTACCGATGCAGCCAAGGAGTCAGCGCAGCGTGTCCGCGACGAGCTGTGAAAGGGAATAAGGCGTTGGAGGTGGAAAATGAAGATTGAGACGCTCTTTGGGACGATACCCCGCCTAACGAATGTTACGATCATTAATGCATGCGTGTGCGTGGGAGAGGCTACGACAGACAGGGAAGAGTGGCCGGGGAAAGAGTATGATTATTTGTGACTGTGGCTTTATGACATATCTATTTCCTACTGTTCTGTGGGCGCGTTTACTCAAATTTTGGGCTATCTGTATGAGCGCTGATCTATTATGGATGGTTTATGAAATATACAGCCGATTTCATTATTATAGAAGTTATAAGTGCGTTTCTTGTATTTACATGATATTACGGGTGTTGCCATCACGTGTTTGGTGAAAGATGCGAGTCTGTCTCCACGTCCTGATACGTCCTGATAAAAGCCGCGAGGATCGGGTTGTTTAACGTGCCTGCCCTGCCCTGCCCGCCGGTTCAAAGGGGGGGGGACGGGCGACTTCCTTGTTCACATGCTTCTTGGCGTTTTAGCCGGAGCTGAGCCTCAAATTTTTTTTTGAGCGTGCTCTTGAACCACCCTGAACAACGTCATACGTAGGACTGGCGTGCCACCTTATTGGGCTGGACCTGGCATGGGGGGCCATTTCTTATTTGTTTATTTTCCTTTTCGATCAATTTTGGGGGGGTTTTGATTCTCGCCGTGCTGGTGCGGCTTTTGTGGCAAACTCCCCCCACGCCATACGATTACCGAGAGAACAAGACAGGGGGGGATCGGGCTGTAATGATTGTCGAGAAATGACTGCTCGATGGGCAATCAGAGATTCGATTGCAACCTTGTCGTGTATCCAAATCAGGGAACGCCAATGTGACCTACGTCTCCGAGATTCTGGTCGTACCTACAACTACGGAGTACAGGTGTGGTATGTCATCGTCTGGGGTGGGTGGCACACGAGCACGGCCAAGCTTACTCCGTACAAGTATTATTATACCGCAAGTTGCACGAGCAAATGGGAGAGATGGTCTTTAACACGCTAAGATGAGAAGATGCGGGCGGTTTATTTAGTGAGGGGATTCGGAGAGGATCCACCAACCAACACAACTCCACGCGCCCCAGATCCTAAGACACATACGGAGTACATACCTACCTACGCACACACTACTCCGTAGGCAGACCTTTGGATTTTTTTCCCATTCCAGGGATCTCGGTACGGAGTACATACAGCTCAGGATAGAGGTGGAAAGAGGATCCGCCCTCTCGGGGGTGTTTTCTTGTTATTATGTGTGCCTAGACAAGAAAGAGGGCCTCGGTCGTTGGCACATCTTGAGAAGATCGGGGCTCTTTTGGAGGCTTGCTTTGCTCTCCTTTTGACCGGCTGTCGGTAAGCCTCTTTTTATCCTCTCTTTTTTCCCTCTCTCTTTTTCTTCTCTTTCTCTCAACTCTTTTCCCCTCCAATTGACTTTTTAGACCCATTGTCTTGTATGAGATTTCGAACATGATATTTTGGAATTAAAGGCAAACTACACCAAGTCGAAGACCTTCCCGCTGCAGATGTGACATCCTAATCGACCTCACTTTCTTGCGCCAATTCAGTCTCCACCAAACCGCTTGTCCTCTTTTTGCGCCAATCTCCGTTACCTCCAAAAGGCGCAAAAAGAAAATAAAGGAGAAAATGGCCAGCTCGGGTATAGATGTAGGCATGACGCCTCCAGTCTACAATTTCGACAAGGAGAAGAACGAACAGGGCATCCCCAGAGCCTCGTCGTTTTCGGGCGACTCGACCAAGCATGACAGCGTCCACCGGAAGCTCAAGTCACGTCACATCCAGCTCATTGGTATTGGCGGGACCATTGGCACGGCCATCTTTGTGCGTATAGCTTCTCGCCTCTGAAAAGAACAAAGTGAAAGAGCGAGAAAACACCCCTTTCCCCCTTTATTTGTTTTGAGAAACTTGAAAAAGGCCGACTTTGCTCATTGTAGTGCCAATGGCGATTCGTTGAATATAGGTACAAATTGGCCAAGGTCTCATCCATGGTGGGCCAGGCTCGTTGCTCATCGCCTTCTCCTTTTGGTGCACCTTTGTGCTGGCCATCACCATGTGCATGGCCGAGATGGTGACGCTGACTCCCATATCCTCGCCGTTTATCCGGTTCGCTGGGCGGTACGTCGACGAGGCCTTTGGCTTCGCGACGGGGTGGAACTTCTTCATCTTCGAGGCGGCCCTGGTGCCGTTCGAGGTGGTGGCCTGCAACATCATCATCAGGTACTGGACCGACGTGATCCCTACGGCCGCCATCATCAGCATCATCCTGCTGTTGTACCTCGTCATCAACCTCGTGGCCGTCAAGTGGTACGGCGAGACGGAGTTTTGGGCCGCGCTGGGCAAGGTCCTGCTCATGGTCGCCCTCATCTTCTTCACCTTTGTCGTCATGCTGGGCGGCAACCCCAAGGGGGACAGGTTCGGATTCAGGTACTGGTACGAGCCCGGGGCGTTTGCGGAGCTATACTACGATGGCGCGCTGGGCAAGTGGCTGGGGTTCTTGCAGTGTCTCATCCAGGCCAGCTTCGCCATCGCCGGGCCCGACTACGTTTCCATGGCGGCCGGCGAGTGCGAGAACCCGCGCAAGGTGATGCCGCGGGCCTTCAACGCCGTCTTCTACCGCCTCACGGCCTTTTTCGTCCTCGGCGCCCTGTGCGTGGGCATCCTGGTACCGCACAACAGCCAGGAGCTGTCGGACGCCATCGAGGCCGGGCAGTCCGACGCCGCCGCCTCCCCTTACGTCCTCGCCATGGAGAACCTGGGCATCGGCGGGTTCCCCCACCTCGTCAACGCCGTCGTCTTCACCTCGGCCTTTTCCGCGGGCAACTCGTACACCTTCTGCGCATCTCGCTCGCTGTACGGCCTCGCGCTCGAGGGCAAGGCGCCCAAGGCGCTCACGACGGTGACGCGCAGCGGCGTGCCCATCTACTGCGTCCTCGTCGTCCTCTGCTTCGGCCTGCTCGCCTTCCTGCAGCTGTCGGAGAACGCGGCCAAGGTGCTGAGCTGGCTCGTCAGCCTCGTCACCGCCAGCCAGCTGCTCAACTTTTCCGCCCTGTGCGTCTCGTACCTGTGCTTCTACCGCGCTCTCAAGGTGCAGGGCATCAACCGCAACACGCTTCCCTACCGTACCTATGGTCAGCCGTACCTCGCCATCTACGGCCTCGTCGGCACTTTTGTCATGGTCTTTGTCGGAGGCTACACCGTCTTCCTCCCACTCGACGGCCAGTGGAACGTGCCAGACTTTCTGTTTTCGTAAGTCCCCCTTTTCCAACACCAATATCATGGCAAGCAACACACCCCCAAGACTAACAAGAACCAAAAGGTACACCTCCGTGTTCGCGTTCCCCGTCCTCTTTCTGGGATGGAAGCTCATACATAGGACAAAGTTTCACAAACCGCAGGACATTGACCTCGGTAGGGACCTGGATGTGATTGACGAGTACGAGCGCAACTTTGTCCCTGAACAATCCAAGTACGTTGCTTGCCCTTATATCTATATGACCCCCTTTTCTTTCTACGGTTAAGCTAACAAAATCAGAAACATGTTTACTCGGGTCTTGGACAAGGTCTTTGGTTAGATGGAGAATTTTGATAGAAAGATATAATCTTTTCTTCTTGGTCTTTTTTTTGTTATTTCGTTCCCACGTCAAATGCTCTCCTCGTGATGTAGAATTGGCGACTTCCCACTCCCAATAACGCCCATGCCAACTTTCTTTTCCGGTCTTACCCCTTTCCCTGATGAGATACCCGTCCTTCATCCATCCTTTTCCCCCTCGTCACGCGCGGCCTTGGCGCACACGGCGCAGGGAGGCGGCATCTGCCCGATCCACGCCCTAGTCTGCACCTGGCTCAGGGGAATGTCGCGCGGGATCCAGCAGTCGAAGCCCGAGGCCCAGGCCCGGCTGCAGCGCTCGGGGACCCAGACGTGGCGGGCTGCGATGAAGTGGCCGCAGTTCGGGTAGGTGTATGATATTGCCAGGCACATGATTTCATGTACGGAGTGTAGTGGACGGAGTGTAGTTGTTTTGTGGTTTGTGGGGTTGTGTCCTCGAGCAAAAAGGGGGGGGTTGTGGTTTGGGGAGTTGTGACCTCCCTCTAGCAAAGAAAGGGTGAGTTGCGGTTGTGGTTGTGGTTTGATATATGCGTGTTTTGAGCCTCGGGTGACTTTTCTGGATGCTTGAGATGCGAAATGTTGAACTTGTTTAATGCCTTGCCGTTGCCTTGCCGTAATGCCTTGCTTTGATGCCTTGCGTCGTGATCTTTTTCTGTTTGAGGTTGAGGTTATTCCCTTATTCTGCTTTGCTTGCGATATTTCTCATATAGCTCTACGTCTATGTAACAAAAAAATACCAACAAGACCACCTCTTCCCTCTTCCCTCTTCCCTCTAACATATCGAATAACATTTTCACTTTGCAATATTGTTCCAATTTACAATATTGTACATCGAATTGTTATTGATAAAATAAGAATGTTGGTAACTCATTGAATCCATTCCCGAGACAATAAGGGCAAATAATAATAACAATAATGCTGGTGACAACAGGACCTTATTGTCACTGAACGACAATGTGCATGTGTTGAACCACGCACTTGTGAGTTTGCTTATAGTTCTTGTTTGACGGGAACACGTCCCATAGTAATAATCTTTGGCAGCTGCAAGCACAAGATACAAAACATGGGCAAGTGTATAAATGTATGATCCAGATTGTTTGTATGTTTGTTTGTCTGTTTGTTGTGCACAAAATCTTCAGGTCACCGAGTCATCATCACACACAACATACACACACACAACACCAGCAACGTTAACCTTGGAAAAAATCGAACAATAGGGGACGACTCGCTGCCCATTCATTACGTTACGTATTACGTGCATCCATCCGAGGAAATTAGCAAGCAATCGAGCAAGCACGCTGAGTGTAGTAATGGATTCATATCACTCACACTGATGATGATTATATACAGCTCCCTTCCATCGGAAAGCACGTAAAGGGCGGGAAGCAGCAAAGGTAAGTAAATATTCAATTCCAGATTCGCTTATCCAAGAAGCGTCTAGACTCGCTTATACAAGAAACGCTAATGCCATGTATGCCATGTCATTGATCATGATATAAATAATTCCCGCTCTATAGATCACCGCCTGCCCAAGCCGGTGGCAGGCCCGCACTCCATGACCTTTCCAACCTCCATCCTCAGACACCAATTCGCGTCCTGCACGGCCTCAAGGCGGTGCGCAATCGTCACGACGGTGCACCCGCCGAGCTCCTCCTTCAGAATCTTCTGCAGGCCACCCGCGGTGCCCCTGTCGACGCTCGCCGTCGCCTCGTCCATGATGACCAGCCCGCTGCGCCTGAGGACGGCGCGCCCGATGGAGACGAGCTGCCGCTGGCCCTGGCTAAAGTTTTTGCCCCCCGCGTCGACGCCCGTGTCAAGGTGCCAGCCGGGTCCGAGGACTCGGTGGACGACGTCGAGGCACTCCCGGTCCGAGAAGCGCGATTCCGGGTCCAGGTTGTCGCGCAGCGTGCCGGGGAAGAGCGTCGGGTCCTGCTGGATGATGGTGATGCGGCTGCGGAGGGCCTGGCGTGATACCTTGGAGATGTCCACGTCGCCTATGCGGACGGTGCCGGACGAAGGTAGCTGGGTGGCCAGGAGGATGTTTGCAATGGTCGACTTGCCGGAGCCGGTGCGGCCCAGCACGGCGCACGTCGAACCGCCGGGGATGGCGAGCGATACCCCCTTGAGAACCTCGGGGAGATCTTTGTCGTAGCGAAACGAGACATCCCTGAAGGTGATCGCGTCGTTGAACCGGGGCCAGTCCTCCGGAGGCTCCTCGTCGCCCTTTTCCTCCTCGGGGATACGGTTCAGCTGGTCGACGCGCTCGAGGCTCACGGCGTCGAGCTGGAGCTGGGCGAACCTCTCGCAGAGCTGGGCGACGGCCGAGATGGCCGTCGTGGTCTGCGTCAGGACGAATCCTACGGCGCTGGCCGGGGTGCCGTACCAGACCATGAAGAGGATGAGGACGGCCCGGGTGCAGGCCGCCGACATGCTCAGGCGGTAGTCGAGCCAGTACATCATGCTCCAGAAGAAGTGATCCTGCTTCTGGAAGTCGTCAACGGCGCCGAGGTGTCTGTCCTGGAAGTGCTTCTCGACCCGCAGCGCACGGATGGTGACAAGGCCGTCCTGCATGACGCCAATGTTGGAGATGATGGGCGTGAGGTAGCGCATCTCCATACGGCGAAGGGACCGGGACACGGGCACGTATATGCGGAAGAAGTAGACAAACGTCAGCGCCACGGCCGCGAGGATGACGAGGAGCAGGGGCTGGTGCGACATGATGGCTGCGAGGCTCAGCGCCAGCGCGATCAGGTTGTAGACGAAGCTCTCGAGAGGAGCGACGATGCCCCCGTCCACCATGTTCATGTCGGCGATGAGGCGGTTCTTCAGCTGGCCCGTCGGCGTCACGTCGTGGTACCTGAAAGTCGCTCTGCTGATCTTCTCCACCGCAATCCTGAAGAGTCCCTGCGCGGCGTTGAAGCAGATGTGGGCGAGAAGGAGCTGGGCCACGGCATGAGTGATGATCTGACCAGCCGAGAGCCCGGCCAGGACAAACAACCAGGGCTCGGGGTGGACTTCGGGGTTCGGGAGACCCCAAAACGACCCCCCTTTTGCATAACTGCCGTCATTTACAGTAGTATCATGGCCCCATGCCTCTAATAGCCGTGATCGAGAAATGTTACTCCATCGCGAGACGGCATAAAAGACTGCCAGCAGCACCCATAGATACCAGCCGCCGGCCTTCATATACTTTGTGTATATAGAGATGGGAATTTTACCAGTTTCGACAATCGTCTCAGGAGCATCCTTCTTGTCGGTGGTCACCCCGTTTGACTGGTGCGTCTCTTCGTCGTCATTCATGACGTGCTCGGTAGATGCGTGGTGCGGATGTTTGAGTTCCTCCTCAACATCCTCTTTCGTCAGGACCTTGGCCCGTCCTTCTTCCATGTCAATGACCTTGTCAGCAACCCGAAGCACCAGGTCGTCTCGGTGGGTCACCATGACAATCGTCCGGCCATTGACGGTTTCGCCCCCTCTGCACATCTTTCGAACAATGCCGCTTGCCGTGTCCTGATCCAGCGCGGCCAGGGGGTCGTCCAGGAGGACGATATTGGTCCGGGCGTACAGAGCTCTGGCGAGGGCAACTCGCGCCTTCTGGCCCCCCGATAGGCCGACGCCTCCTTCTTCGAGCTTGGTGTTGTCACCGTGTTCCATACGTGCCAGGTCGGGCGACAGAGCGCAAATGTCAATAACCTCGCTGTACCGCTTCTTCTCGAACTTGGAGTTGAAGACGATGTTGTCGATGATGGACCTGTTTTGAAGCCACGGGAGCTGCTGCGCGTAGCTGATGGGCTCGTTGGGCCGCACCACGTCGCCGCCTCGCAGCTCCATCTCATTGAGAGCGGCGAGTAAAAGACTCGACTTTCCGGCTCCCACCTTGCCGCGAACGACTGTGAGCCCAGGCTGGAACTGAACATTTATGCGGTCGAGGACCAGCCTATCTGTTGATGGCCACGAAAAGGACGCGTTCCTGAACGAGATCTGGCCGGCGCCGGTACCCCAGGCCTGATCGGGATCCCGATCGGGTTCCTCCATGTACTTGTTGACCCGCTCGACGGGGATAACTGCTTTGAAATATGACGAAGCCAGATCAAACGACTCTCTGACTGTCCCTTCCAAAAGCCCAAACAGCTGCAGCGAGGGCCAGATGACCTCGTTGGGCAGGCCGTTTTTCAAGATGAGCGTGTACAGACAGATGCTCGCCAGAGGATAAGCTGTGCTGCCTACCACGTTGATCGTAGAGATGATTGCTTGAATGTAGCTTATTTGCAGCCGCATGCGCATCTCGTCGCTGCGAAACGTCATAATTCTGTTCATCCAGGTGCCGGTCCAGCCATACAGCTTGAGCGGCCGGCTGGCCTCGACAAAATGAGACACGGCCTGCGCTCGCTTGTCGGAGTGCGAGGTCCTGCTTCTCTCGAGGGTGATGAGACGTTTGACGAGGAGGGAGTTGACCGCGAGGAAGAGTATCATCAGGCCAAAGCCGATGGTGGCCGGCTGGCCCATGATGTCGAGCAGGTAATAAATGGTAAAGCCTGCCTTGATCGGTTGGGCGACTAGCCTAGGGAACTCCCAGAAGCGCTGGGAGATTTCGTAGGTATCGCCCCTGACGAGGTTGACAACCTTGGCGTTGGATGCCGGCTGAGAGGGCTGAGAGGACCGTGATGGGATCTTGTTGTACTTGTTCCGGGAAAAGCACCTGCCAAAAGGTTTGCGATACCACGGCCGCGGCTCCTCATTGTCGTCAAGCTGCCCGTCTTGGTGCTCAACCTCGGGACCCTTTTCGGTGGCATCAGAGCCGGGGACAGCTCGGGTGAGCAGCTTGCCAAAGAGGGCGATGAAAGTCTCGCCTCGGGAGCGCTCGTACGCCTTGCGCGAGTACCATCCGGAAGTGGTCTTGGCAACCTGCTTGATGGCGTCTAGGCACAGCATGACCAAGCACCAGAAGATGGCTTCGTCGGGGTCATTCGCGTCGAGGGAACGGTACAGCTTGCTCGTGAGACGGATGACGGACACCTCGAGCACCCTGTCCACGACGGCGAGAGCCGTCGAGATGAAGAGATCAAGCCCGTTGGCGTCGAGGAGGTTCCGGATCAGACTGCCGGTGAGCTCTCGAAAGGCGAGATACAGCTGCGTGTGCTGGAACTCAAACGGCAGGTCCCAGACGTCTTCGACCTCAATGTCGCGGCGCCTGCACGCGGCGGCAAGAGGGTAGACCCAGCTCATCGTCCAGAACTGAAACAAAGTCAGGTTGTCCTCGGGGCTGCGCAAGAACTGAGATGGCTTCTTACGGGAGCTGCCAATATGGCTGCTGTCGTGGGAGGGATGACGGAGGGGCATGTTGCCGATGACGACGATTGCGAGCACGCTCAGGCACGTCCTCACCAAACGAAAGATGTCGAGGGAAGCCAAGGTGCCGTCGAGAAAGTATACAGAGTACGTAGCCACGTCGGCAAACGTGATAAAAAAGTATTGCAGGAGGAGGATCCGAGGTGCCGACACAGACCGCTCAACCGCTGTGATGAGCACGACCACCACCCAGGGCACGACCTCGAGCACGGCCAGCCGCATGCTCGGAGCGAGAATGAGCGGCACGACGGACAAGATGAGCCCCGTCATGGCGTTGAAGCCCAGGACGAGGGTCCAGAAGCTCCATCTCCTTTGCTTGACGCTGGGTTTATCCTCCTGTGCAAACGGCTGCAGGTAGCGCGGGAGGATAGAATAAACATGATCGCTTCTTTGTAAAAGATAGAGGAGGAAAAGAATGATGGATAGGGCCGCTAATGTCAAAACGATATGGACGTTGCTGGGTGGTGGTGGTGCAGTAATAACGACCTGATGACCGAGGCCCGGCGGCTCGCCCAGCATGACTGACGGGACATGATCACTGCGGTCACCATGAGTCCCAAACATCATGGCCGGCGGACTTGACGTCTCGAAGAAGCCAAGAGATGGCAACATTGTGTTGTATTTCATCCGTTGCGGTGTGCGCCGAGTCGGGGATCATGCGAGCTGTGCTAGGGACGGCGGTCGAGTTAAGAATAGAAAAGAAGAGGGTTGCTTCAGAGGACGGTGGTGAAAGAAGAAGAAGACCATTTCCTTCTTTCCATTGAGCCTATCAGATTGGGTTTGTAAAAACTTTTTTCTTCTTTTTTTCCCACACGTCAAAGTTCGGTTTTGACGTTGGTTGTAGATGAGGTACTTGTAGGTAAAGAGCCAATCACCTCCGAAAGCGTAAAATCGGGTTGTACCAGACATCAGACCCGGAACCAATGTCGGCTCACGGCAACGGAGCAGGTCCGAGTGGCGATGGAAAGATTTCAATTGGCGGTGCTGATTGGGTTGTCTCTATGGAAAGTTGGGGAATGCTGACAAGCCCCCAGTCTTGACGTGACGCCGGAGCTTCGTGGGCAATCTCGTAACAACATTCTATTTTCTTGTTTGCCTGCCATGGAGCCTTTTAGAGATTGATTCTCTGTCTGCAGCGTGTGATTGGAAGTCATTGGCGGCGTCATCTTCGGTCCTTAATGACTAGAACAAAAAGAAAGGCGTTTTTTGAGAAAAAGAAAGTTTGTGGAACGGCATGTGAAGATTACGTAGACTCGAATTGCGGTCTGGGGGGTCCTTCTCTGTAGGTGCTACTTACCCTAAAGTTTAACTCTGCAACTCATGTTTTTCACATTTCAACTCAAACTATTCCCAGCACATATAAAAAGACGTAGAGAAAAAGGTGCGAGAGATTTTGAATATTCCTTGTATACCCGATTCCTAGGTTGACCGCATGTTCAGCCGGTAACGGAGTTTTTTTTTTCGTTTTTATTAAGATGGTCTATTGCATGTATTGTAGTATTATGGAGTAGCTGACTCTAATATAAAAGCCACCAGGATCCGTCGTGGGTTGCGGCGTTGTTGCAGCTTCTATCTTTTCTTTCTATTTAAATGGATCATTGATTCTTGGCGTGTACCGTGAAGTAAAGGATAAAGTTTGGGAAAAAAGTATAAAAAAGAGGATGAAAAGTATAGAGGATAAGAATCAAAGGAGGATCAATATTGAAAAATGGGCACGAAAGCCCACGCAGGTTACATACCATGGTGGAAGTTGATGCATTAAGGAGAACTCAGGCTATTTTAGTCAAGAGTGTGTGCCTTGATGGTCAGCAGATTGCGGTCTTGCGATTTACTGCGTCGAAAGTCGAGGATTAGAGTTTCGCATACCTTTACCCACCCGTCCATCACAACGTCTATAAAGCAAACCGCACCAAAGCCCATGGCAACCAGCGTGAGACAACCTAGATCGAAGAATGGCATCGACAGCGCGGCACCAGACTCATCTCCCGAGCGCCCTCCTCGCCGCCATCGCCGCTGTAGTCCTCCACGAGAGCGTCGAGGTCGCCATTGTCCTCGTAGCTGGCGCTCACGCCGGCCTGTTTCTTGCAGCTGTTGCCAGCCTACGTAGAGCCCGGAGATGGAGTACTAATACGTTGTGCGGTCGAGGGAGGCGGCGCTGCAGGCGAGAGCCAGGGGGATCATCATGCTGCTGCAGGTGACCGTGGCGGGCAAATACGGGAGCTCAGCCCGCTGAGACGTTCTCGCATGCGTCAGGAAATATCAGGTCGGAAGTCCCCGAGCTTGGTAAGAAGGGGAAGCAAGCTGCATCGTGCTGCGGTCAAGGAGGCTGCAGCTGCAAGCCCATGATGACGGCAAGTGTGTTCTGCTGCTGCGGCAAGCGTTGTTCTTCATATAGATACGGTATCCGGGGAAGCGCTCCCAAAAGAGCATCTGTACACGAGTCGGCTGGACATCAAGGCGTTGATACGGAGGGGCGCTGGAAAAGGCGTACGGCGAGACGGCAACGTGGTTTGCGGCGGAAAGAAGGTCGTGGCCCTGAGCGACGAGAGGGCAGTACGTAAAAGGACGGGGGTACACCTGCATATAGCAGCGTACTCCTTCTACTCCGTCAATGGCAGCAAAAAAAGAGTCGTGATGATGATGATGTTGAGGATGATGATTCTTATCAGTAATGGCGACAGTGGGACCCTGGATAATTCGTCCTCAAAGGGGGGAAATACCGTCGGCGCTACACGAACCCCCCCTGTGTGTGCGCTAACGAGAACCGTCCCCCCCTTCTCCGTTCCCTTGTTCCCCCTTCTCCGCAGTCTCTTACCCTTCGGCTCCAGGGACGAACGCTGCGACACTTTGTTTATAAGCTTAAAATTCAATCGAGCTGTTTTGTTCTAGATTCGTTGCTTATTTATCTGCAACCTCCGCGGGCATGCATATTAATTAGGACCACGTTTTAACAAAAAAATGACGTTTGATTTCCCTTCATCGGCCTCTCTTTTTGCTTTTTTTACCTCTTGATCCTGTGCCACCTTTATAAGTTTTCTTCCAGGTCCTCGCCAAGGCCAAGACGAGTATGGATCATCGCGCCGCTGCCGGCACTGTTGGTCTTGGTCTCAAAAAAATCCATTTCTTTTTTTTTCTTCGACAATCATTAGCACATCACTTTTGCCCATATGACTTTTTCCAACCCAATGAAAAATCCCATTCTAGTCTCGTCTCCTAGGCTTGGTCTGATTTTATCCCTCTGACACCCATCATTTCATCTTCCGTCCTTCCTCGTGCCATCCAAGTCGCAGCGAGACAAAGTCCCTCTTTCTATCATGGTCTGACTCGCAATTTCGCCTGACAGGACTTTCTCTGGAAATCATTTGTCACCTTTTTTGGTCCCCGGAAGTAAAGCTCGTTCCCTCGATTGATGCTAGGCTCAAAGCAGCTCCCCTCTCCCCTCTCCTCCCCTTTGGGCACACGCACACGCACAGACGGTGTTTGTTCTCCCCAAGATAAAACGCGGGCTTGTTGTCAACGGCTGCCTCATTGAATCCTTGGGCACCTTTCGAACCCTCGGAATTGCGATTTTAAATCTCATCGTCACCACCTTATTTGTCTCACTGCCTTTCAAAGCGCCACCCTTCCTCCCCTACCGGCGCCTTTACTCCCTGCCGTGCATCTCAAACCCTCGATGGAACCTTTATCGGCATCAATTCCGTCATCAAATTGATTCAAAATCTGCGACACACACAACCTTGCTCACCCACCGGTCTCGGTCTCGACTATTCTTCCTTGTGAATGAGGTTCATTCCCACTCTTAAAGGCTTTCGACGACTGTGAGCCTTGACCAGCACCGCGCCATAAATAGCCTCACGCGATATGCCACAGTCGACCGCCGCAGGTTCGACTCCTGTGAGGCGTCGACGCCGGCGTCGTCGCGTCCGTCTGCCAACTGTTCAAGCGGCGGTCCATTCGGCCTGTCGTTTCCTCGGATGGCTGACCAGCCTCTCTGCCATTGTCGTCATGGCCTACATTATCAAATGTTGGCCGTCAGTCACCGGCGCCATCTCGGCCTCGCTCATCGGCGTGAGTTTTGCCCCAAACCACATACTCCCCCTTTTGATAATAGGACTAGCCCCCCCTCGTTTATGTCTGGCTGACCTTTGTTTTCTATAGATGGCCGTTGCCTTGCTGAATGATAGCTGGGAAATGATTGCTCATATTGACCCTACGGACAGCTTCAAGCCTTTGAACCCGCCACGGGTGGTCCTTCACGACCTCTTCAGCCTTGCCGTCTGCATCGGTGGCCTGCTCCTCATCCTCTTCACCGACGTTCGGGAAAGGCACGAGGCGGAGCGGACTGGTCATGACCATGATCAAGGGTATGCGACCAAGAGGAGATATATATGTGTAGCTCAATGGTTGCTCGCAACAGTGGTGTAAGTTTTCATTCCTACTGTCTCTCATAATGATGGTAGCTAATATAGCCCGCAGTGTCTGGAGATTGATCTTTGCAATATGGGGTGGTTGCCATTGTACGAGGCAGCGCCGGTCTGCAAGGAATCGAGACAGACCAGAGACGACATCTGTACTACCCATTTAATTTCACGCTACACCCCTTGTTTCTTGCATAAATGCATAGCGTTTTTTCTCTTTTTTTTTTTTGGACATGATGACGGTATAGAGTATTTGACAGTATAGCACGACATGGTCTTTTTTTGGTTTGGCGAGAACAGGATAATGAGAAAGCGTTGTTTTCCTCTTGAGAGAAAGCTCCCAGGAGTGTGTTTGCGTGTGCTCACTTCCACAGCCAGCCTTTACCATTCGGAACATATCCTCTCTCGCGCAAGCCAGCAAGGCTTTGACGGACTCGAAGAACCGCTTGATCAGGTTTCCCTTAACCAAGTCTCCCCACACCTCTCAACTCTCGTACCGGGTACAGATGCTCGCGATATCTGGAGGCCTCCAAAGGCGAAAAGCAGATGTCTGTACGGGACGGGCCGGAGGCGTGCTCAAAGGGGAAGACCGAAGAGAAGGAATTGCTCTTTCAGAGGAAGTGGAGGCATGCTGGTGCACTAATGCCGATGTTATGAAGGTACTAGTTTAGCTATGAACAAGACTGGGCTGAATGGCCTCAGACTATCAAGTAAGGTGAGTTTGTTCGCACCTTTATACGAATAAAAAGCAATTCAGGAGTTGGCTTTCACCCCCTCTCCGACGTGAGAAAGAAACCCAAAATGCATAGTTCTGACTCAAGATTCCGTTCCCGAATCAAAATTAAGAGTGATTCTCCACTTGTATCTATTTTCTTTGACCGATTTTTAGCGGCCGTTGTTTCTCCATGTTTTGCCACGCGGGGAAGTGCTTTGCAGGGGCGACTGAGGGGTTGGCTCCGGAAGTCTTGAACCGATGAATCCTGGGGTCACGACATCTTGTGAAGATTCTTGGTGATCCGTGGCCTGCAGTCGAGATCATTGAATGATGAAACACTGAATATACCAATGGAGGCTAATTGCAATTTAGATCAATGTCTTCTGATGCGGGCATGCACAGGATGGTGAGCTTACATGAGCCAAGCCGTTTTACCCCTGAGTAACTTGTCAAAGTCGGCAAGTAAAGATGAGAGAAGTTGTCATTATCATTACACCAGTGCATCGTGTCTCGAGGCGTATACTATCAATATTTTAGATCAACGACACAAAGATGGGCAATATGTTGCCTCAGGTCTCGCTGGCAACAACAACCGCGATTGAACAAACCCTGGGCCGTAGAAACTAGGGATGCACGTTCTCATCTCGTCACCCTCAAGAAAGGACGTTCATCTTGTTGTTCATCTTGTGCCCGATACCCTGACGGCAAATGCAGGCTAGCACACGTACACGACGTTGAGGCAGTAGTAGATACCTCACAATGTTCGGGGAGATCTTGAACTTTCTCAACGTCCGCGGAACATCTATCACTACTTGATCGTTGTTGTTCCTCGTTCTGTCGTCAGATCAATGGTTCAAGCCAAAGTCTAGGTTCAATCAAGGCCGCTGATGATAATGGAGGTTACTGCTCCGTATGTTGAATTACGCTTGACAAATGACGCAGAGCAAATCTCCTCCGCCTCTATGTATTGTTCATTTGTTGCCCTCGGCAGTTCAAGGCCCGTCATTGCGCACCCCGAACATTCCTAGCTACCTTGATTAGCAAACTCAACCAAGAAACATTCAAGTGTGAAGCTAAGTAGCTAAAGTAAGTAGAACATTGTTAGACGTTCCAAGGCTTGACCTTTCTTCGTCTTCTTCTTCTCCGAATCTAGCGCCAAGACGGGAAATTCAATGGCCCTTGAATTCTTGGTTTCTTGATAACCTATTCCCCGAGACGTTTGGGTAGGTGCCTGGGCTGAAGTACTGTTGCTAGCCTACCTAGCATGCTCTGGGAAATCATCTCTGCCGAGAGAATGCAAATTTCGTTACTTGATCAAGTGATGCAAACTGTAGGCTACGTTTCAAGCCTCAGGTCGAATCTCCTCCGGGCTGTAGAGTAAAACCTGCCAGGTGTCCCTCGCTTTGCAAGTAGCGATGATGATGATGACGACGGGTGTTGTCCGAACGAAAATGAGATTACCAGAGGCTAGCCAATAGTAATAACACGTGAGTTTATAGTAAAGCCTGGCATGGGCAAAGCCTCGTCATAGGATCGGAAAGGTGAGCCAAAGCAAAAGAGTGCAAGTGCACTTTGGCGATTCGACTGCCTGGTGTGGGATTGACATTATACCGTCTCAAGTATCACTATTCGCAGAATTCCAATTCGACCAATGATAATAATGAATTAATTAACGTCCTATGGTAAAATCCGCCAATCCCTAAAAAGGGCAAAAAGATAAGCTAGCTTAAGTTTTAGCTAGAGGTCTAGGGTAGGTAAAAATAATTAATTCCGAACTTTATCCGACTTCTTCTAGTTTCTATATCTAAAGTAAGCAGACCTATTAGCTTTATCTCTTCTAGTCGTAATCTAATATAGTCGCAACCTTAAGAAGAATATCTTCCTATCTTTTATATTATTAGCCTATTTAGCTTTTTATAATTATTTAAGTAAAAATATTTTAAATAATAATATTTATTAATAAGCTTTAACTTTTAATATATAATTAATTTCTAAATATATATTTATTTAAGCTAAAGCTTTTTAATAATATATAAAAAATAAAAAAAATAAAAAGAAATAAATAAGTATTTTTTATTTTAATAAATAGACTAAGGTAAAAAGTAAAAAGCTAATAAAAGAAAAAATAAGTTTTTAAAAGTATAGCTATAGCTAGCTAGGCTAATATACTAAGTGCTTTTCTATAAATAAATAAAAATATTACTATATATAAAGCTAGTATAGCTATTATAGCTTTTATTAAATTAAATAGATTTTTATAAAGAACCTAGCTAATTATATTATATAGGAAAAATATTTAAAATTAATATTAAGAATTATATTAATAATAAAGTATAAGATAAAGCTTAAAGTAATCTTTTATATTCTAAAAACCTTATAATAATATAAAAATAAAAGTTTATTTTTTTAATATAAATAAGTAAAGTTAATATTATTATAATAGAAATATTTATAATAATTTATAAAGTCTTTCTAATTATTTTATACTATTAGTAATTAATATAAATTTACTTATAATCTATATTATTTATTAATTTAATTAATAATCTTAAGGTTTAATATTAACTTAGCTAATTATTTATTTAATTCTTAATATATATTTTAATAAATATAGCTTATATAAATTTATATTTATATATAATTAATAAGATATTTAATTCTAAGGTATTAAGCTTATACTTTTTATTTATTATTTAATTAATTTCTTTATTACTTTTAATATTTATATAGCTTAAGTATTATTATATATATCCTATACTATACTATATTATAAGATTATTAAAGTAAAAAAAAGTATTTTAGAAAAGTTTAAATAGATTATTTTAAATATATTAAATAATATTAATATTATTAAAATAAATATATATTATATACTCTTTATTAAAGTTATATTATAAAGTAGTTTTAAATTTTTTAATTATTCTTTAAATTTCTATATTAAAAACTTTAATATTACTTAGCTTATTATAATTATTATTTATTTTCTATTTATAATAATAAATAATATAATTATAGCTTATAGCTTTATTAAATTATTATAAGCTATTTATAAATATAATTATTATATATAGTTTCTAAGCTTATTATTTTATCTATATATAAAATAATTATATAGTTTTTCTTTTAATCTTTTTAATAATTAATATAGAATTATAAAGGGTTTTTAAGAAGAATTATAATTATAAAAAATATAAAGTTAAGTTTATTACTTATTATAATTAAGTATATTTTTATAAATAGTAATAATTAAAAGTATAATTAATTAAAAAGTATTTTAAATTTAATTTATTAAAATATATTATAAAAGTATATTATTTTCCTTTAAGGAAACTATATATAGTTAGGATTAAGCTTTTATATTAAAGTATTAAGAATAAGGTTATTTTCTAAACTAATAGGATTATTTATATTATTATTCTTAATATTCCTATAATTTAATAAATATACTTTTTAATATTAATATAAATATTTTAATATTAGATTTTATATTTATATAAAAGTATTAATTTAATATATATTTTAATAATATATTATATTAAATTTAGAATAATATTATATATAGTATTAAATAAGCTTTAAAAAAAGTTAATTACTTTAAAGCTTTTAGTAATTTAAGTTTTAATATATTTATTAAAATAAGCTTTTAATTAAAGATAATACTTAGTTAATATATTTAATCTTTAGCTATAATTTATTATAAGCTATATTATACTTACTTATTTTAGTGCTTTTATTTAATAAAGTATATAACTTTTATTTTTAAAAAGTTAAAAGTTACTTTATTTTTATACTTTTAATATATAGTATATATTATAAAAATAATTACGTAATTAGTTATAATACTTATATTAAGTCTTTTAATAAAGTTATTAAAACTATTAATATATTTAAAAGCTATATTATATTAAAATATAATATATAATAATAATATTATAAATTATAAAAAGCATATAAGTAATATTAAAAAGCTTTATAATAAACTTAATATGAAGTTAATTAATTCTATAATAATTCTTTAATATTATACCTTTACTTTCCTATTTATAAAAAAAAAACTTAATTTATTAAATTATTTTAATTAACTATTTTTATTCTTATAATCTATAGACTACTTAATTATATATAATAATATCAAATACTTTTTTTATATTAATTATAATAAAAATCGCACTTTATTTTTATATAAAAATAACCTTAATTTTATATATTATTATAATAGCTGTATTTATTACTAAATGCTTTAAAAGCATTCTTATTTATTATTTTATTATAATCTTACTATAGATTATATAATATATTATTTATTTAATAATTAGCTTCTTTAAGCTTTTATTAAAGTAAGAAAAAATAGAAATTAATTTTTAGCTATTAAATTAAATAAAATTATATTTTTATAATTTAAAGATTATTAAAATCTTAGCTTATTTTTATAATTTAAAGTAATAGCTTACCTTAAAGTATATTTTATATATTTCTTAAATATAGCCTTTAATTATAAGCTATATATATTTTAATATAATATAATTAAAGGGAAGTAATTAAAGTAATTAATTATTAATTATATTAATTTAATTAATATAATTAATAAATATTTAAATTAATTAAATTAATTATATAATTATATAATTATATAAATAAATAATTATTACTTTAAAGAAAATATTTAATTAAATAGCTTTTAATAATATAATTTACTATTTATATAATTTATTTAAATAATTTAATTATAATTAATAATAAATATAATATTTAATACTATAAGATTACTTTTTTAATACTTTAAGGATTCTATAAATAAAAACCTATTTAAAAACTTACTTATCTTATTTACTTTAGAATAGCTAGTTTAAATATATAATTATTATATATTAAAAACTCTTATTTAAGATTTTATTATATTAAGCTTAAGTAATAATAATAGTATAATACGTAAAAGGTACGATAAGCTAAGTAAGCATAAGAAGGTAGGTCTCTATTCGTATAGTAATTAAAGCTTAAGTTCTTTCTTAAGTATAATTATTTATAGAGAATTCCTAAGGTATTCCTAGTAGATCTACTATATAATCTTAGGTAATATAATAACCTAGGGTATATTATAACTATCCCCCCCTTTTCTATAATATATCCTCGCGTTATTACCTAGTAGTTTATAATATTACTATATTAACTATTAAAATAGATATTAAATACCTTATAGTATTATATTTATCTATAAATATTTTTCGAATCTATTTTTCTTTTTTTTTTAGATTATTACTATTTATATTATTAATTTACTTAATCTTTTAGAATTTTTTACGATAGCTCTTCTTTCTCGATTATTAATAGCTAATCGTAGCTATAGTAGCGTCTTTAAGAAAAAGAAAAAATATATAAAGGCTAATCTTCCTATACTTACGCTTCCTCTATCGCTATCGGAACGCAAGGGCTTTAAGTAAGAAGCTCCTAACGATTTAATTAATCCCTTTATTATTCCTCGCTAAGGAAGAGATTATACTCCCCTTTTTGCTTCTCGTAGGGAGCAGCTCCTCTTGCTTTCTCCGCGCCTCCCTTCTACCTATTAAGTAAGTTAGGGAATTATTCTCTTTTTCTTTTTTTTCCTTTTTACTAATTATATTTTATAATATAGGTTATCTTTCTATTTCCTTTTACCTTACTATTAATAAGTCTTCTCGTATTACTATACTTAAGCGCTAGGTAGCCGCGCTTAAATATATATAAAGCGCTCTTAATCCTTTTAATTATTCCTAAGGTTTTAGCATTAACCTTTCTTTAATACTAACGTTTTCTTATAATCTTTTCTTATTATATACTTCCTAAGGTTTTACTTTTAGTATTAGGTAATTTACTTTTACTATTCCCCCTCTTATCCCTATAGTTTTATCGGGTTTTAATCTTATTTTTATAATACTTTTAATTCTTATTCTTATATATATTCCTATCCCTATATATACTCTTATAAATATTCTTATTCCTATAGAATTACCTATAAATATTATTATTATTATTTTCCCTATAGACTCTATTCCCTATAGTATCTTTAAGTCTATATTTCTTTTAATAGCGTCTCGTAATAAGCTTATTACTCTTTCTTAACCTTTATTTAAATAGCTTATTTAAAATACTTAATATTATATACTATATTTCTAATTAATAACTTATACTTTTATAGAAAACTATTATACCTAGTCCTATTTAGAGGAAATTCCTTAAGTAATATATATTAGCTCTATAGCTAGGGCTTATTATTTTTATTAATTAAAAAGTAAAGCTTATATTCCTCCTATCTTTATAATAATAAGGAATTATAAAGATCTTAATATTTTTATTATTTAGATTATAGCTATTTCTTATTTTTAATATATAAGCGCTAGCCTTATTCTTATTTTAAAAGTATAAAATAATATTAAAATATTATTATTCTTTTTTTCTAATATTTATTAACTTTTTATAGCTATAGCTATATTTCTTTATAATAAATTCTAAAAAGTAGAGACTTCCTATAGGAAATCTTAATATATTAATAATATATATTATAAATATATTATATCTAGTTTTTTAAAGTATTATATTATTATAATTACCTAACGTATTACTAAGTATTTTATTAATATTATTATTCTCCCTTTTAATATTATATATATTCCTCTATATTCCTTCCCTTTCTCCCTATTAACTCTTACTTTTTAAGATATTACTTAATATAAGAAATATATTACTTAGCTAATATTCTACCTATAGCTATTTAATAGTTAATATATTAATTAAAATATTATTATAAGCTTTTTTATTTATTATATTATTAATATCTTACTTAATTATAGTACTATCGAGGGGCTCTTTAAAAATAAAAAGAATAAATACTTTAATTAAGTAAGCTAGGTAATTAATAATCTTATCTTTATTATTTTTATATAATTATAATAGGTTATTATTAAAGTTTTTTAAAATAGTTTTTTTTACTTTTAGTTTTTAATTTTAAGTAATTTACTTTTAAGATTTAATAATCTTTTTTTTTATATTTTTTATAATCTTTTTTTTTTATATTAATTCCTTATAGTCTTCTTAACTATACTTTTTCTTTTAAGCTTTTTTAAATTTTTAAATAAGTTATTATATATTACTTATATTTTTTTTTAATATTTATTAGCTATATTCTAATAGCTAGCCTACTTATTTTATAAGGTAATATTTTTTCCTATAGAGGATTTTCTTAATTTTAATTACTTTAATTTCTTATTCTTTTTTTTCTTTTTCTAGGTCGGGTATAAAAAGTAATTCGCTTAAGTAGTCTTTTCTATTCTAAGGTTCTAATAGGCTAATATAGAATATATTATAAATATATAAGTATTTCTCTAAAAATATAAAGTAATATATTTAAGAGTTAATTTTCTAAAAGACTTTAAATAATCTTATATATCTTAAAGCTAATTTTTTCTTTTCTTTTTTTAATTTTAGGTTTTTTATCGAGAAGCTTATAAGATCTCTTTATTTAAGTTTAAATACTTAATATCTCTTATTATAATACTTTACCTATCTTTATACTATAATTTCCTAATAGTTTTCTAAGCGTTTCCTTACCTCGAATAGTTTTTATATTTTTACTTATATTTCTAATACCCTTTTCTTATTACTATTATCCTCGATATATAGTTAAAAGTCTAGTTTATACTCTTTTAATACTTTATTTAAACTTATCCTAATTATTATATTCTTTATACTATTATATATAAATTATATTATATATAATAACTTTAGCTATAACGCTTAGTTTTTATTTATAAAGTATTTTAAATATTATTTTAATATTTAATTAATTTATTCTATCTATTTATCTATTTAAAGGTAGAATACTATTAAAAGTTATTATTTAATTTTTAATATATAGTATACTTTTAATTAAAACTCGCTTATAAATACTAAGCTTTAATCTAAGATAATTCCCCTTAAGGTCTTATAGATAAATTCTATTTTATTATAAAATAATATAATAAGATTTTCTATTTTATTTTATATATTTACTATAAAAAATAAAGAATATTTTATATATTTATCTATAATAATTAATATATTATCTATTTCTTTTTCTCTTAAATATACTTCTAGTAATCTTATAATAAAGTCTATAATTAATTCCTCTATAAGTCTATTAAGTTTTTTTAAAGATTCTAACTTTCTATAAAGCTTATATTTTTTTATTATAATTCCTTAGTATATTTAATAATCCCTTATATATTACTTAATATTTCTTTTTATTTACTTTTATTAGAATTTTTTTTTAAAAAAGTCTAATATTCTTTTTATTTTAAAATAATTAGCTAATAAGTTATTATAATAAATATATAGGAGTTTTATATAAATTAATATTTCTTTTAAGATTATTACTTTCCTTTAGAATTTAATAAAATTTTTAATACTTTTAGTTTAATTTTTATTATTATTATTTTTTATTACTTTAATATATTTTTATAATTTATAATCTATTAATTATATTTCTTTAATAAGCTATAAAAGTAATTTATTTAATAAATCTATATAAGCTAATTTTTTTAATATAATTTATTTTATTTTTTAAATCGAGATTTATTATTCGCGATTAATAATATTTCTTATTTAATCTAGGTTTCTTTAAGGATTCGGTTATTTTATAATCCTATTCCCCCCTCGAACTAAAAGTATCTCGCCTCTTAAAAATATCTTATCTTATTTAAGCTAAAAATTAATTTAAACTTATTATACTTATAAAAATATCTTATTATATTAATCTATATTTTAATATATTTTTATTTTACTATATAATTTTAAAAGTATTAGCTTATTTATTATAGGTTTTTCTTTAATATAATCTAGCTTTTTTAAAAGTCTATTTATTAAGTTATTTTTCCTAAGCTTATATTTAATTATAAAATTATAAAAGGTAAAGTATATATACTACCTCGCTTACCTTTTATTTAACCTTTATTAACTTATAAAATTCTATAAGTTTTTATAATCTATTAAGACTTTTACTAGCTTTTTAATATTTTTAATATAATACTTCTAATACTTAAATAATTCTATAATAATTATTATTTCTTAATCTAGCGTTCTATAGTTTAATTTAGCTTTTTTAAATCCTTTTAATTAAAAAGCTATTAGATATTACTTCCTTTCTTTATTTAATTAAAATAAAATACTTATTATAATATAATTAAATATATCTATCTCTATTTAAATTAAAGCTTAAGGGTTATAGTATATTAATAAAAGGGCTTTTTAAAAAGCTTTTATTAATATATAAAATATTACTTATTTTTTTTAATTTAAAACTATATTACCTAGTTTCTTTTTATTTATAATTCCTTTTATAAGCTTATATAAAGGTTAAGTTATTTTAAAATAATTAATAATAAATTAATAATAAAAATTATAAAATCTTAAGAATACCTAGATCTTATAGTAAATAATTAATTCCTTTTACTTAAAGATTATCTTTACCTTTATAAAGTCTATTCTAATACTTCTTATTAAGATAATAAACTTAAAGAACTCGATTTAATCTTTATAGAAATTATATTTTAAAGGCTTAATATATAGCTAGGCTATCCTTAGGTATTTAAAGACTTATCGGATATATTTTATATATAATTCCCTAATCTTAAAGAAGATTAAGATATCGTTAAAATATATAATATAAATTATATTTATAAAGTTACCTAATGCTTAATTAATATAATTTTAAAAGGTTATAAGTATATTAATAAATCTAAAAGGTATAATTATATATTCGAAATAATTATATTATATACGAAAAGTAATTTTTTATTTATTTCTTTCTTTAATATAGATCTTATAGTAAATATCCTTTATATTTACTTTTATAAAATACTTAATACTTATTACTTAATCTATAATCTCTAAAATAAAAAGTAAAGGGTAATAATTCCTAATTATTACTTTATTTAATCCTTTATAATTAATATATAGTTAGAGACCTCTATCTTTCTTAAGTATAAATAAGATAAAAGCTATAGTTAAGCTTTTAGATTCTCTAATCTAGCTTAATTTTAAGTTATTATTAATATATTCTCTTAAAGTATATAATTTAATAGGTAATAGTAAATAAATAAGTCTATAAAGTAAGCTCTTACTTTCTTTAATATTAATCGCGTAATCTATAGCCTTATAATATAAGATTATTATAATATTATTTATATTAAATATATCTTTAAATTTATTAAGCTTATTAAAGATTTTTTTTAATATATTTTTATTTTCTTCCTTATCGGGAAGTAATATAAGTTCTTAAAGTATAATTATAATATAAATATATATTTAATTCTAATACTTCTTAAGTATATTTTATAATTTATATAATTAAATTATATTTTAATTAATTTTAAACTATTATTTTTTTTTAGCTATATTAAAATAAATTCGATAATTTTTTATTATAATTATTAATAAAAAGATAGGGCTAATCGTCTCGGAATTATTATAATATATATTAATATATAGCTATATAAACTCTTTAATTATACCTTTTAAATTAATAATTTTAAATAAGATTTCCTAAACTCTTTAAGTCTATAGGTTATTTTAGTTAATACTTATAAAAATAAATATTAAGATATTACTTTTCTTTAATTTATTTTCTTTTATAAACTTAATATTAATAAAATTAACCTTTATATTACTATTTAAATTAATAATAACTTTTTAAAGCCTTTTTCTCTTTTAAACCTTAGCTTTAATATAGATCTTAAGGGATACTTTAAATATAGAAATTAAAAAAAAGTCTTTTATTTTAATTTCTTCCTTTTTTTTTTAATTTTTATATAAATTTATTATATTTTTAATACTTATAAGTATTTATTCTTTAAATAAGAATTATTTTAATAATAATAATATTTAATAAATTTATTATTTTTTCTTAAAAAGTTTTTAAAAATATAATTTCTTTTTCTTTATTATTTATTTTAATTTTAATATAATACTAATGCTAATTAGAAATTACCTAATTTTTATTTTTTAATAATAAGTAATCTAGCGTTTTAATAAGTATTTGCTTTCTTTTTCTTACTAGCCCCTATAGATTCTTAGAACCTTTTAATTATTTATATTATCTTTACTTTTATCTCTAGTAATAAAAATATATATAAAAGTATATATTATTAAAGGTTACTTTATAGTTTAATATAAAATCGAGAAGTATATTTATTCTTAAGGAATAAATAGAAATATTTCTTTAAAAAATTAAAATAATTATAGAATTCCTTTAGAGATTAATTTTTATATTAATATATATTATTTAATTATTTAATAATTATATAATAATAATTATTTATATTTTTTAAAAGAATTAAAGTTTATTTTTTAAAAAAGCTTTAATTATTTTTTTTCTTTTATTACTTTATATTTAAAAGGAGATCTTTAAAATATTAATCCTATCTTATATAATACTTATACTTTATATAATCTAAAGCTAGGAAAATCTTTTTTAAATCTTTTTTAAATTACTTATAATTTCTTTTAAATATATATTATAAATCGCTTAGCTATTCTTTATATTTTTAATAATTAATTAATAATATAAATTCTAATATATTTTTAATTTTAATTTCGCTATTATTATTACTATTTAAAGAATCTTAAGGTTATTATTTATATATTAATAATATAGTTTCGAGCTTAAAAAACTATATTACTAATTCTTAATATAATTTAATTTCTTATTATTAGAATTATTAAAGCTTTTATAATTTTATTATAATAGTTCTTTACTTTTCTATTTTTTTTTTAAATTATATAATATTAATTACTTTATTTATTTATTTTCTATCTATTAAAAAAGTTTCTTTTTTAATAATTAAAATCTTTATTATAATATTTTCTTAAAGTTTTTCTTTAATTTATTCTAAAGGTTTTCTTTTAACTTATTAAAGTTCTACTTTAGTCTAACTTAAAGGTCGCGTCTTAATATCTTCTAAAAGTCTTACTATCGTATTAATATTTTATCTCGTTTTTACTATTTTATTTTAAATAGCTTATTTAATAGAAGCTTTAAAATTATAATATATAAAAAGTACGATAAGCTAGGTAGGTATAAAAAAGTAAGTCTCTATTCGTATAGTAATTAAAGCTTAAATTCTTTTTTAAATATAACTATTCGTAGAGAATTCCTAAAGTACTCCTAGTAGATGTACTATATAATCCTAGGTAATACGATAACCCGGGGTATATTACAAATAGTATAATATTAATTTAATTTAATACTCCTAGTAGCTTAAAGTAGATTCTTAGCCTTTAAAAGAAAGGTAAGAAAGTCCTTATATTAATAAATATTAATTCTAATAATAAAGATAAAGTATTTAAACTTAAGAAATATATTTTCTTTTTTAAAGAAAAAAATAAAATCTTAAATTTAAAACTTAAATACTTAAATAATTATTTCTTAATAAAGAAAAATATTAAACTTATTAAAGACTTTAAAGAAGAATTAAAAATTAATTTATTAATTAAATATAATAATATAATATCTAAATTTAGAAAATTCCTAGTTAAAATATAAAATTATTTTATATATTTTTTCAATAATTTTAATAATAATATATAAAAAATATAATTTATAATAATATATTTTATTAAAATTATAATTAAGTAGTTTAAACTTTTCTATAAAGATTTTATTAATAATAAATATAATAAAAAAAGGTTTATTATTAATAAAATCTATAATAATTATAATAAGTTTAAAAGTATTTTAAAAGAAACCTTAAAAGCTTTTAATAAAAAAAGAAAATATAAGCTAAGGGAATTATAATAAATAAGATAACTAGTTAATATATAATTAAATTCTAATAGTATATATTTAAAATTAATTATAATAATAAATAACTTTTAATAAAAGCTTTTTATAATAATCTTAAATTAAAAATTAAAAATGAATTCTATATAAAAAATAAATTTAAATTATTAATTAAATAATATATAAAAATAAAATAATAATATACTTTATAATTTATTATATTAAATAATATATTATAATAATAATTACTATACTTATAAAATAATAAAAATAATAAGTATTACTTTAAGGTACTTAAGGCTAAATAAATACGTAATATAATATAAGTATAAAGTATTAATAATATAAGTTCTAAAGGAATATAAGATATTTATAAAGTAATTATATTAAATAAAAAAGTATTAAAAGAAATAAACTAGCTAATAAATTAATTAGAAAATATATACCTTACTTAAAGCTATTAATAATATTTTAAGATATATTATTAGAAATATTAATGTAAGAAGCTAGAAGAATAGTATATATAGTAAGTATTATTTTATATAGAATTATATATAAATAATTATAAGTTTAAATAGTATTAATAATATATAGTATAAATTATATAAAATTATAAATATATTTATAGAATATATAAAAATAAGTTTAATTTTAAATATAAATAATATTTTAATTAAATATAAGATATTTAATATAAAGAATATTATAAGAAAATAAAAAACTATAATTTAAAAATTAATAAGGTTAGAAAGTTAATATAAGGAATGAATAATATTTTTATTAAAATAAGCTAGTTAAAAAATAATAAAAAGTAATAATAAAAAAACTATAGCTTACGTAAGAAATTAAAAGAAAAAGGTCTTTAAATATAATTTAAATAAGCTATAAATAATAAAAGATAATCCTTAGAGTTTAAATTAATAATATAATAATATAAATACTAATAGGTAGTAAAGCTAATTAGAACTTTATTATATTTTAATTTATAAATTAAAATAAATTACTATAGAAAAAAAAGAAAAATTAAATAGATTATTCTATATTAAAGGAAAACTATTTAAATATAATAATAAAAGAATTAATATTAAAGTTTATAATTTAATAATATAATTTAATAAATGTACTAAATATATTATTTTTAATATAATAAAATACTATAGTTATAACCTTTTATTAAATTACTTATAGCTATATAATAATAAGCTATAATATAATTAGGAAAATAATTAAATTTAATAGTTAAATATTAAATAATTTTAATCTATTAAAAATAAATTATAATAAGTAAATATTTATAATAATTTAATAAGTAAGAAAAGTATAAGTAAGTATAAAAAGTAATTAGGGAAATTTATTAAATAAATAGACTAATATATAATAATAACTTAAATAATACTATAACTTAATATAAAATATAAAAATATAAAATAGTTTATATAAAGGTTAAAAAGACTCTAAATATAATAAATAAATACTTTAAATAATAAAAATAATAAAAATAAGAAAAAAGACTTTAAAATAAAAATAATAATAATATAAAGAATATCTTAAAAGAATACTATAAATAAAAATACTTTATTATATTTATACTAAAGAAAAATTAAAAGCTATAATTAATTATAAATTATAAATAATTAAATATAATTATAATTAAAGATTAAACCCTATTACTTTTAATTATAGAATTAAGGGATAAACTCTATAGTAAGAATTAGTTTATAGCTTTTAATTTAAAAAAAGCTTATAATCTCTTAAAAATAAAAGAAAGCTATAAATAAATAATAGCATTTAAGATTAAATTTAAACTATTCGAAACCTTAATAATATTTTTTAATTTAATAAATGCTTCAGCTATATTTTATTAAATAATTAATTAAATATTTTAAAAGTATTTTAATATTTTTATTATTATATACTTAAATAATATATTAACTTTCTTAAATATTTTAAAAAAATATAAAGAATATATTTATAAAGTTTTATAAATATTTTAAATAGTAAAGCTTTTAATTAATTTAAAAAAGAATAAATTTTATATATAGAAAGTAGAATTCTTAAAATATATTATTAATCTTAATAAAATATATATAGTATTAAATAAAATTATAATAATAAGAAATTAGCTAATATTTAAAATAATTAAAAAAATATAAAGCTTCTTAAGACTTATTAATTATTATTAATAATTTATTAAAGATTTTAAAAGAATAATTATATTTTTAATAAATTCTATAAAAAAAGACTAAAGATTTTAATAAAAATAAAAATAATAAAAAGTATTTAATTAATTTAAAGATACTATTATATTAAAATTAATTTTATAAATATTTAATTTAAATAATTTAATTAAACTTAAAATAAATACCTTAGACTATACTTTAGGAATAGTAATTAAATAATATAATAAAGATAATATATTAAGATTTATTATATTTTAATTAAAGAAATTCTATAGATTAAAACTATATTACTTAATTTATAATAAAAAGCTTATAGTAATCTTTTTTACTTTTAAAGAATTTAAATATTACTTTTTTAAAAATAAGTATAAGATTATCATATATATAGATTACTAGAATAGTAAATACTTTACAATAATGTAAATATTAAATATATAGTAAGTATAGTATATTAAGGTATTAAACGAATTCAATTATTAAATTATATATTAAAAAGGACTAGAAAATAAATATATAAATATATTTAGCTAAAAATTAAATTATAATATAAGAAGAAAAGTAAGTATAAGATAGATACTATAGTTTAATAAAGAAAATTATTATAAATAAGTATAATTAAATTTAATATAAAGTATAATTATATTAAACTAAGGATTTTTATAAAAGATATTATAAATAGAATATTTAAAAAAAGTTATAGAAATATAATAAAATATATTATACTATAAGAAATAAATATAGCTATTTCTAGATATTAAAAATAAGATTCTTAAAGAAATCTATAAAAACCCTATATTAAGATATAAAGGAATATAAAAAACTATAGAATTAATTTAATATATTTATAATTACTTTAAATTAAGGAAAGATATAGAATAATTAATTAAAAATTATAATATTTATAATAAGATTAAATTAAAATAATATAAACTATATAAAAGATTATAATTATTATTAATTAATAAATAATTATTTAAAATAATAATATTAGATTTAATTATTAAATTATTTAAATTTAAAAATAAAAAAGAAAAAAAGCTTTATAATTTTATTATAATTATTATAAATAAATTTATAAAATATAAATATTTTATATTATATAAAAAAGTAATAAATATAGAAATACTTATAAAAGACTTTTATAATTTATTATTATATATTATAATATATTAAAAAATATTATTAATAATAAAAAGTAAGTTTTTACTTTTAAATTTTAATAAAGACTTATATCTTAATTAAGAACGAATTATAAGCTTAATATAGCTTATTACTTTTAAATAAATAAATAAATAAAATAAATAAATTAAATACTTAAAATATACTTATAAATATATATTAATTACTAATAGAATAATTAAGTAATAAAATTACTAATAGTATAATTTATATATAATAACTTTATTATACAAATAATAAAAGTCTTACTAATATATACTTTATATAATTATAACTTATAAGTAAGCTATAAAGTAAAGGTAAGACTTTTAAATAAAAAAGTAATATTAAAAAAAGAATAATTTTTTTTATTATATAAATATATAAAAAACTAACTATAGTTTATTAATAAATAAATAATAATTTATTATAATAAGAAAAGATTAAAAAGATTAATTTTTTAAAAGGGAAATATAATTTACTTTTTATAATAAAATATTATAATAATATAATTAAATAATAAATTAAACTATAAGAAACTTAGATTTTTTAAAGTTAAAAGAAAGATATTAATATTAAACTATAAATTATTATTACTTTTAATAATAAGTATATATTTTATTTTTTATATTTTATTATTTAAACTTATATTTATTAATATTCTAGGAAATAAAGATATTAGGATAGAAATTAATAAAGAATATAAATTAAAATAAGTATTAAGTAAATAAATAATTAATAAAGAAATATAATATTTTTTAAAATAAAAAAGCTACTTAAATTCTAAAAGTATATAAGAATTAATTAAATACTTAATGAATTATAATTACTTACTAAAGGTATTTTATTAATAGAATATATGTTAGTAATAAAAAATAAATTAAGAGCTATATTATTATATTATATTTTTTAATTATAAAAAAAGTTAGGATTTATTAAATTATTAAATAATAATTTAATAATTTTAGAAGAATTAAATACTAAAGTATACTCTACTTCTTAAGTAGTTTCTACTTCTTAAGTAGCTTTTATATACTTAATCTCCTTTAATTTAATTATATCCTTAAGACTTTACTTTATAGTATATATTATTTTTTTAAACTATAATTTCTTTTATATTTGAAAATACTAAACCTTATTTCTAATACTATAAAATTTCTATATTACTTCTTTTAAATTATACTTAAAGTATAAATATTAATTAATAATATACTATAGTTATATAGTAAAAGGAGTTAAAATATTATACGTAGATGTTTTATATTAAATATATTAAAAATAATAAAAAGAATCCTTGCTAGAAATATATAAGAAGCTATATTTCTTATAGAAGGAATATAAAGTTATATTAATTAAATAATTAAATAAAATAACCTTAGTAGGAGTATTTCTATAAATAATTAATGAAGATTCTTTAGATTTTAAATTTTAACTTAATATAATAATAATTAGTACTTATAAGGATTAATAAAAAATAAAAGGATATATATAGTATAAAGTTTCGGATTCTTAAGGATAAGAAGTATAAAAAGAAGAATATTATATTATAAATTAATATAATATAATAGCTAAAATAAGCTATAAGACTTACCTTACTTTTTAATTAAAAGTAAGAATTAGAAATAATACTTATAAGAAAAAGTATATAATTTATAAGGAAAGTTATATAATTATAAAATATATAATTAAAGGGAAGTAATTAAAGTAATTAATTATTAATTATATTAATTATATTAATTTAATTAATATAATTAATAAATAATTAAATTAATTAAATTAATTATATAATTATATAATTATATAAATAAATAGTTATTACTTTAAATAAAATACTTAATTAAATAGCTTTTAATAATATATTATTTATATAATTTACTTAAATAACTTAATTATAATTAATAATAAATATAATACTTAATATTATAAGATTATTTTTTAAATACTTTAAGGATTCTATAAATAGAAACTTATTTAGAAACTTACTTATCTTATTTACCTTATAGTAGCTAGTTTAAGTATATAATTAGTATACTTATAATTAAAATAATAATTAAAAAAAACTTAATAATATATTATAAGATTTATATTATAATTAAATTTACTTTAATTTAATATTTTATTTTTTATTATATAATAATAAAAAATAAATTTTTATTTTTTACTTTATATAATATTTATAAATAGCTATATATTATATATTTATATTATTTAACTTATAATTTAATATTATAAGCTTTAAAAGTAATAATTAATTTTTTAATATTTAAAAATTTATTTTATATAATTCTTTATTTTTATATATAATTCTTTATTTTAAAATAATTTTATATATATTTAAGACTTTATTTAAATTAAATTAAATAACTTTTATTATTAATTATTTAGTATTAAATCTTTTTTAAATTCTTTATATTATATTTAAATAAAAGCTTAATAAAAACTTTAAAATTAAAAAATAAAATTATTATAAATTACTTTTTAATTTTAATTAATTTAATTAAAAAACCTTTTAATATAAAAATAATAATTATAGCTTTTATATATATATTTAGCTTTTAACTAATAATTTTAAATATATAAATTTTAAAAACTATTAATATTAAAAAAATAAATAAAGAAATTATATATTAATTATTAATTATTATTTTTATTATATTAATAAAAATAATAATAAGCTTTTATATAACTTTTTTTTAAGTATTTTCTTTAAAATAATTTTTAATATTATTAATAATTTTTTAAAATATATATAATATAATAATCTTATTTTTAAATTTTTCTTTTTATTATTAAATAAAGATTTTAAAGTATTTAATTTAAATATTAAATTAAAGCTTAAAAATTACTTTAAAAAAAATAATAAAATATTAAATAAGGTTTTATTAATATTATTATTAATAATAAGATTAATATAGTTTTAAACTTTTTAAATTAAAAATATATTAAATAAAATAAAATTTATATTATTAATAAAATAATTCTTTAAGCTTATAACTTACTAGCTATAAGCTTATTTTTATAAATTATAAAAATTACTTCTTATTAATATTATTAATATATTTATAATAAATATAAAAGCTATTATAAATATTAGGAATAAGTATTAGTAAAATAAGTCGTAAGTAGGCCAAAACCTTAATAGATTTAAAAATAACTTATAGATATAGGAGAGAAGTTGTCTAATTCGACTAAGGTCTATTAGGAGACGATGCTCAGGGTAGCTGACTGTAGGCCCCGTCTATCAGAATAATAGAGTAAATTGACCAAGTTCAGCAGCTGAGGCCATGTACCATCTCATCTCATCTTCCCGTTGTAGTCATTTGATTTACGGGTAAATTCAACAAAGAATGCAATGGCACTAAATTTGCTCCTTTTCTGACGCAATTGCGACTGCCTTGCGATATTTTAAAAGCGGAAAAAAAGACTGACAGACTAGCTGGAGAACTCTCGCTGCCGTGCCGATCTTGCACTGGATCTCAGGGATGCGGTGATTGGCCAATGGGTATCCTCACTTCCTGCACATTGCGCATCGCAGCGATAATGCCATCGTTTTTTGGAAGGTTGAAAAGCCGTGGGAAAACGTGCCTAGGCAGGAGGAGAAGGCGAACGTGTCGATCCCTCGTGCTAGGCACGGATTACCCCTGGCTTGTGGGCTCGACTTCTTCCTCCCTTAGCGCTTCCTCACGATAAGTATGATCAAAACAGCAATTAGTGTATTGTCGAGCTGCACCGCTCGTCACTGACCGGGACGTCGCCTTAGTCTCATGGCACCTCACAGGACGATCCTATGGCCGCATTTGTGACTAAAAAAAAAGACCGAGGATTGCCTCGCTGCTCCTTTCCGCGCAAGGAAGCTGCCAGAACGAGACAACTAGCGATGGATTCCCAGCTGCTCCTCATTTTGGGTTTCCTGCACGAGTAGCCTCGCCATAAGGGTCAGGATCGTCATGTAGGTCGTCGAGGAAATGCATGGGAGGTGACATCTCCACACAGATGCCAGGAGGTTTATAAGGATGGCTACGTCGCCGGTATACTGTGATTCAATTAGCATTGGCAAGATCTACGCCGAAAAGACAAAAAGAAAGGAATTGCTGCATCTCGTCGAAAACCGTCTTTACCATGTCGCCTCGTGTCACCATCAAGTCGGTTGCTGCGCTTGCGGCGTCCATGCCTCTAGCCTTTGCCAGCCCTCTCTCCGTCAACCCCTCGTCTATTTTCAAGCGCGATCCTCCTCCCGCCCTCCCTGAGTGTGCCACCGAGGGCGACTTGAAGTGGCAGCCCGGTAAGTTTTGGCGGTCATGTTCCAATACACACCTACCCTGGTTCTTGAACTAGGGGCTAATATATCTTTTTGGCCATTAGTGTTCGACTTTGACACAGACAGCTGCTATAACACACCGGCTGTTGGTGCCGATGGCACGGTCAACCCGGGCCTGGACGAGTGGTAAGATGGCTTGTAGCGTTTCCTCTGAATTTTGAACTTGGGCTCAGCATTTGTGAATAGCCACACCACTGGATCCGCCGGATGTCGGGACGAGAGCGATCTGGACAATAACAATGTCTATGTGAGAGCTCGGTGCAACAACGGTTGGTGCGGGCATCTCTATGGGTATGTATCATGGAGAGAAGGAAACGGTGTTTGGGATAGAAGCTGACTTGAGGGTAGATACTACTTTGAAAAGGACGTTGCCATAGAGAACTGGTGCGGCACCGGTCACAGACATGACTGGGAGCGTGAGTAGTACCCCCTTTGCTCATTCCTCATCAAGCTCCTTTCTGACATCAAAGTAAAACGACAGACGTCGTCGTCTGGGTTGAGCAAGCGTCAAACAGCATCCGCTACGTGGCCACGTCTGCCCACGGCGGCTACACGACGAAAAAGGTCGAGGACATCATGATGGAAGGCGACCGCGCCAAGATTGTCTACCACAAGGACGGCGGCAGCACCCACGCCATGCGCTTCGCCAAGGAGGACGACGACAACATCGAGAACCACAAGGGCGTCTGGTTCCGCGGCGCCCTCGTCAGCTACAACGGCTTCCCCGACGATTCCGTCCGAGACGCCATGATGAACAACGACTGGGGCAAGGGCAAGATTGACTTTTCCGACCAGAGGTTCGCCGATGCTCTCGAGAGCGCCAAGGGCGACTTTGATATCCCGTTGGATACCTCTACCGATGACGAATCTTCTCCCGGCAATCCATCGTGTTAGAAGATGGGCTGTATATGTATATAGATGGTGTGAAATATAGGTGACGAATTATGAGCCGTAAATAAATAACGGAAATATGTGGGCAATAAGATTCAAGTAGCGAGATGTAGTTGGTCGTATAGGTGTAAGAGATGAGCGAGCACTCGAATGCAGACGAGTCTAGAACAGGAACATGTGATGCTCGGAAATTGTAAGCTCAGAAACATGTGAGAAGCGGCACCTGCACCGTTAGCAAAACAGGCAGCTTCAGACGATTATACATCCCTGGGCTTTCCATCATCCTTGGCCTCGATTCGATAGTCCGATCGATGGCATTCGGTTGCATCTATACAAACATCTACAACAGAGGGAACAAGGCTTGGATTGGACTGCATCGAACAATCGAATGCAACAATCGAAATGACGATGCCGACACGTGCTAATAGTAGAAACAAGGCTTGCAATATGTCGGGAGAAAATTGCCGACAATGTGAATGCTTATCGTAAATTTCCCCACCTCCGGAGCATTTTCTACAATTGACTTTTTGCATGAGCTTCGAGAACGCCTTGGTGTCAAAAATACACTCGCAATTCCTCGCTGCATATCGGTGTGCATCTGACCCAGATAATTTTGTTCATGACGCGGGAAAAAGTCGATGCAAGAAGGAGCATGTGAAAATTGACGTCATGACTGCCTCATCGCGTTTTACAATCATGATATTCCAATGAGTTCCCCAAAATAAAAGAAAAAGAAAAGACATAGATAAATAAAACGATTTCCCGTTTGCCATTGTTCTTTTCCCTTCTTTATTGAACTAGAGTATCCAAATTGTCAATTGAAACTTTTGAGACGCAAAGATGGTCTCAAAACCAGAGGTTGCGAATCCCTTTTTGCACCCATTTCTATTCATATACCAGCTGCTGCAATGGGTCATTGGTAAAGCTCTATCGCCGAGTCCTCCCAAAGATAGCGCCTCCCTCCACCGACCCAAGATTGCCATTATCGGCGCTGGTATCACGGGCGTCACTGCCGCTGCGCATTGTGTAGGGCACGGGTTTGACGTGACCATTTTCGAGGCCGGCGATGAGAATCGAGTGGGTGGCATCTGGAGTGTAAGTGGTGGCTCTCATTTTCTTCTTTAGTCCTCCTATGGTAAAAGCTGACGATGACTCTGTTGCAGCGAGTCAACGAGACGTCTGGACTTCAGATCCATTCGTTAATGTACAGGTTCTTTCCGAGCGTGCAGTGGGAAAGGGGATACCCCGATCGAAAGCAGATTGTCGAGCAGGTCCGTCTGCTGTGGAAGCGCTACGGCCTCGACAAAAAGACGCGGTTCAACTTCAAGGTGGACAAGGTGTACCAGGATGACCGCCAGCGATGGGTCGTCAACGACACGTCCAACGGGCGCTTCGAGGGTCTGATTGCTGCTGTTGGCACATGCGGCGATGCCAAGATGCCTCACATCCCTGGAATGGACAAGTTCAAAGGCGAAATCTATCACTCCAGCGAGCTCACTGGGTAAGTGTTGAGGACTGGATTGAAAAGTAACATACCTGAGCTAACAATGCGATTTAGAAAGGACGCCAAGGGCAAAAAGATTGCCATCATCGGAGGCGGTGCTTCTGCCGTTGAAGCCCTCGAATTCGCTGCTGCGGCCGAGGCGGAAAAGACGTCCATCCTCTCTCGCTCAGACAAGTGGATCATCCCCCGGAACATTGTCGTCGACACCCTTCTCAGCTTCAACATCTTTGGCCAAGAGACCATGTTCTCCTTCATACCCGAATTCCTGCTGCGCAAGTTATTCTACCGCGACCTCGAGGACGTGGCGCCGGCCGACGTGGGCATCTTCATGGACACGCCCATGGTCAACTCGGACGTGATGCAGAAGCTGAGGGACGGCGACGCCGAGTGGGTGCGGGGTGACATTCAGGGCTTCGAGGAGAACGGCGTCTTGATGAACCGGCGCGCCAAGGGCGTGCCCAAGGGGGGGCCGGGGCACGAGGAGGTGGTCGAGGCCGACGTGGTCATCATGGCGACCGGCTTCAAGCGCCCCTCGCTGTCCTTCCTCCCCGACGACTGCTTCCGGGAGCCTTACGAGCCGCCCAACTGGTACCTCCAGACCTTTCCCCCGCAGCACCCTTCCGTGTCGGCCATCAACTGCACCTACGTGTCGGCCATCGGGTCGGTCGGGAACTGGCACATTGGCATCTACACGCGCATCCTGCTCATGTTCCTCGTCGACCCCCTGACGAGGCCGAGCCCGGCGTGGATGAAGCGGTGGATCGGCATGACGAGGCTGCTCAAGCGCAGCAGTCCCACCGGCGCATTTGACTTCTTCACCTACCTCGAGCTCGTCTGGTGGTTCGTCTTTTGCGTCTGCGTCAACCCGTTTAGGTGGAAGTGGGCCGTCTTTGTCTTTACCGGCGTGGGCATGGGGCTGCCGCACGCGTTTGTCGAGAGGGAGGAGAGGCTGGTGAACGGGGAGGGGTACGAGGTGCGGGACAAGGGGGGGAGTTTGTAATTTTGAGCTGGACGGAAACAGCTGGAAAGTGGTTTTTGGGTACGAGTAAATGGAAGAGTATTATTTAATAATCGATGCTTTGATATGCCGTTTATAATGGTTGCATTCTACCAGATTGAAACTCCCCCTTGTGGAGTAAGTGGTATTACAACCTACTTGATCGTCATGATATGGTGATGCCCGTCACCGCGGCCGAGCTGAGCGCCCTTTCGCAACGACACTCGCCGCCTCGACTGCGAAGATGATCTGAACGAGCAGCGGGACACTCCAACATGGTCGTATTTGAAGGAGATTGCACCAATTACATCTACGCCACGCCTGGCGAGCTTATCCTGACTGAAGGCGGCAAAGGAATTTCATGTCTGGCCCTCCCCCCGATCTCGTCACCTGGTCACGTATATGGTCGTGCTACCTCTACTAGGGCAACAGCTCGCCCGTCCATGTACGCCGGACTCAGCGACGACATAAGATCGGAGGACTACCGCCCAGCGCCGACGGGCCGTGGAGCTACCAGGGTTAAGTCCTCGGCAGCGACCACACAGATCCCATACTGAACGTAACCGGGACGGACGAGTGGTTACATTGCCCACCATCGGTTCGGCATTCCCCAGGAGGAACGGCAGCATGCGGGAGACGACGAGTGACCACGTCTCGTTTGCGGGGGCAAGATGCCTTGGTTCAGCAGGTTGTGCCGACGCTCGATGGGATCGAGGCTCGGGTTTCTGCCGTGCTGTGAGAGGAGACATTCAAGAAGGAGAGGCGAAGCGCAAAACCAGATTTACACACACTTTATCTTGACTGCTAATTAAAAAAAGAAATGTCGTTTTCTCATCTCATCTCATCACCTGCATCTACTGGTCCCAAGCACAGGTGAAGCACACCAGTACTCAAAATCACATACAAATCTCACATGTAACTCAACCATCAAACCATCATTTCATTTCCCGAATGCTACATGCTGTACGGGCGAATGCGGTTTGCTGGTTACATGCGCCGTGGCTAGCTGTATGCATCATCGTACGTACGTGCGCAAAATGGCCTTATTGTCCACCTGCCGGCACCGAGAAAAAAAGGCCCGAAAGCATCCAGCCCCTTGTATGCTTGCCTGCATACATCCGCGAAGCCCGCATTGACTTGACACCCAATCGACACATATAAGACTACAATGCCGACCAAAGAAAACCTGGCTTCAAAACCATCAGCATCACAATGCATCCACCCAATCGTATCTATTATAAGCACAAGAAACACGGACTTGGTGAAAGTGAAACGAATTGAATGTGTTGGGTTTGTTGGCCCCGTCAAAAGTCGATACCCCTGACGATTTCTCCCAATTAACCCGCTGCCGCCTTCCCCAGACATCCAACGGCAGGCAGCCAGGGATCAGGGGCGCCAACCTTGCATTGCGACTCCCGACTTGCCTGTTTTGCATGTTTTTGCATTGAGGAAGAAGAAGCCCCACGGGTGTTTTTTTTTTTTTTTTTTTTTTTTTTTTGCAAGAAGCTACGTAGCATAGCGGGGATTCGTCAACACTTGCATTAGTTTTTGTGTTTAATATTGCCGTCAGTGAGGGATGATGTGATGCAGGATACTATAGTAATATTTGCCCTAGATCAGGGATATCAAAGGGGGGAAACAGCAAAGAAATGAAAATAAATAAAGATAAGGATAAAGATGGGGAAAAAAAAACCGTCGTAGGCAAACATTTCGCAGTGACATGACGTCGCAGCTACAAATACACCCTAGCATACTTGTAATAGGCATGTACGGTGTACCGTCTGTTTACCCCTGCTTGGTGCGTGATTCATTCACCGGGAGGCACCTGGCCCCTTGGTTGAGCAAAGCGGCTACCTGCTCCAGTCAAGCCGGGCCACTGCTCGCAAGTGCAGGCATTTGAAATCGCGTTGACGATTTCCTTTTGCTTGGCTCTTTCTGCCCCTGTCTATGGTACCCCAGGATGTTTCCGTTCCTTGATGACGGCGGCCCATGTAAGCTTATATCTACATGCGTATATGCCTCTCTCTCTCGCCCTTGTACTTAGTCTTGCCCGTTTTTTCCCATCTCCCTTACTCCGTACATAGATCGCGACACACACATCCTTCACCATGTCGCTCCAGGAGTGCCTTAGGGGCATCTGCGACGGCCGCCTAGGGTGCGTCGCGTTCCCGAGCCACCCCTTTTACAACATTGCCTGGGTGAAGCCCTTCAACCTCGACCTCCCCGTCGAGCCGGCCGCCGTGTTCCGACCTGACAACGCCACGGACGTCGCCAGCGCGGTCAAGTGCGCCATCGAAAACGACGTTCACGTGCAGGCCAAGTCTGGAGGCCATTCCTACGCGTAGGTTTTATTTAAACGTGGGAAAGGGGTGTGAGAGGCTGACTTTTGGTAGCAACTTTGGCACCGGGGGCGAAGATGGCGCGCTGATGATTGACCTGGAGAACCTCAAGAACTTTGGCATGAACGAGGACAACTGGCAGGCTACCTTTGGCTCGGGGTTCAGGCTGGGCGAGCTGGACGAGCATCTTCATGACAACGGTGGTCGGGCCATTGCGCATGGAACGTGCCCCAGCGTCGGTGTTGGCGGTCATGCAACAATCGTACGTTGCCTTACATACATACTCCGTACTCCGTACATATGTACGTATAAAATGCAGGTCCGTTGGCTAACTCTACGTGCATAGGGCGGCTTGGGACCAATGTCGCGCATGTGGGGTTCTGCCCTCGATCACGTCCAAGAAGTTGAAGTCGTCACGGCCGACGGGGAGATTCGCCGCGCCTCGTACACGGAAAACGAGGACCTCTTCTTCGGCATCAAGGGCGCGGGCGCCTCGTTCGGCATCGTGACCGAGTTCGTCGTCGACACGCACCCGGAGCCGGGCGACGTGGTGGAGTACACGTACAGCTTCAGCTTCGGGTCGCAAAAGGAGATGGCTTCCGTCTACCGCGACTGGCAGTCCCTGGTCGGGGATCCGGACCTGGACAGGCGCTTCTCGAGCCTCTTCATCGCGCAGCCCCTGGGGGCACTCGTCACGGGCACGTTTTACGGCACCGAGGAAGAGTACCGCGAGACGGGCATCCCCGACAAGCTTCCCGGCGGAGGCGTCGTGCAGCTCAAGCTGCTGGACTGGCTGGGTCACCTGGCGCACGAGGCCGAGGTGGCCGGCCTGACGCTCGGAGCCCTGCCCAGCGCCTTTACCAGCCGCAGCCTGGCGTTCAGGGCGGAGGACGTGCTGGACGACGAGTCCATCGACAAGCTGTTCGAGTACATTGACGAGGCCGACACGGGAAGCCTGATCTGGTTCATCATCTGGAACTCCGAGGGCGGCGCCATGGCTGATTTCACAGAGGGCAATTCCTACCCGCACCGCGACAAGGTCATGATGTACCAGTCTTATGTCGTCGGCCTCCCGTTTCTCAACGACGACACGAGGGCGTTTGTTGACGGCGTGCAGGAGCGCGTGCGGAAGGGCGCGCCAATGGCCAACACTACGTATGCAGGGTACCTGGACCCGACGCTGGAGAGGGGCGCGGCCAATGACTTTTATTGGGGTGACATGGTGCCGAGGTTGAGGGAGGTGAAGAAGACGTGGGATCCGAAGAGCCTGTTCCAGAACCCGCAGAGCATCGAGCCAGCCGAGTGATGTGCCTTGGCTCATAGTGCGCTCTCGATGTAACTCTCCATAAAGTGAAATGACATGAGATTTGCATTGATTAATAACTTGTGTACTCGATATATTTGATCGTTTGCAAAAATCAGGACTGCAAAATAAGAACTTTGAATATTATGATACATCTAAGCTGCATACTTGTTCACCATCTTCAGGATGGCCTCCTCCGTCTCCTTTGGGCTGGTGGCGTTCAGGTAGTGACCGGCACCATCTACAAAAGTCAGCGTCGCCTCGGGCGAAGAGGTGAAGAGCTTGATCTGCTGCGGCGGCATGTCCTTGTGGAATACCGGATCCTCGGGCCCCTTTTCACATTGTCAGTATGTATTCTTTCGCATTTTTGAAGATGAAGACAAAAAGTCCGCATTGAGAGATGTTGTACTCACATGAAGCCAGTATACCGGGCACTTGACGTCCCTGAGCCGACCGAGAAGTCCATCCCGCTCCATCAGGTTGATGAGCGCCATGCGCAGCTTCCGCCTGCCCTCGTCGCCCCTGTAGACCTGCTTGAGCGTCTCATCCCAAAAGGCGAGCGTCGACGGAGGCGTGGCGGCGCCAAAGCCCAGCTGGGATACCATGCCTCGCCAGACGTCGTCGACGACGAAGGACTCGCCGTCGGCTGGCGAGGACCACTTGTCGTAAAAGGCTGATAGCTGCGCCTTGGGGTCCCAGCAGCCTAGGGCGCGGGAAGCAGACGACTCGTAGTCCATTGACGTCCCGAGGGGCAGCACACCCAGGATCTAGAAAATCTGTCAGTCAGTCATTGCTCACTCACCCTTCCTTTTTTTTATAAGAGGGGGTAGGGTAAACTTACCTTTTCCGGCGCAATGAGTGCCATCCTGACGACGATCCATCCCCCCTGGCTCGTCCCCAGCGCAAACGCCTTTTCCACGCCCAGCGCCTCCATGACCTGCAGAGCCATGACGGCGGTGTCCCAGTAGGTGAAGTGGTCCGTCGCCAGGCTGGACGTCGCGCCGTGGCCGAGGGGCTCGACGGCGAGGAGGTTGACGGCGGAGGAGAGCGAGGGGCTGTCGAACTGGGCGTCGAAGAGGGACGACGTGGTGCACATGGAGTTGATGAGCACCACCGTCGGCTTTGCCGGGTCGACGGCGCCGTTGGAGAGGCGGTATCCCGCGTTGATGCCGCCCAGATGGGGGACTTTTATCGTTGTTGTTGTTGTTGTTGTTGTTGTTGTTGTTGTAGCAGACATCTTATTTTTCTTCTGTTTCTTTACTCTTTATGTTTTTTTTTTATCTGCCAATGTAGGTGATTGTAGTTGTCTTTGACATGTATATATATATTAGTGAGTATATATAAATGGGGAGAGCCAACCGTAGCAGAAGAGGGACCGAAGGGGGGGTCCCCCCCCAACCTCGTTTATGCGCAGGCAGGGTCCCCCTTGGGGGGAAAATGCCCAGAACCAACAGAACCAACATGCTTTGACATGCTTTGTGCTCCCTTTGCTGCCGAGGCTGATGCGTGGCTTTTTGGAGGCCCCATGCAGTTATTTCCGTGGAATAAGAAGGGGGAGGGGGAGGGGGGGCTGCGACGTGCGCCAGAGTTTAAAAGCTCAGAGCTTCACTGGAAACCAGCCAACAGCCTTAGCGCGGGGAGGCTGAATGGCTGAATGGCTGAATGCCGAGAAACCCTGTTTGGTCACTGGCGTGCGACTCTCACGTGTACTCTGAATGGATTTATCAAAAAAAAAAAAAAAAAAAGAGGTATCTAATGTTGTTATATCTTGGCGGTTTATACTCATAGAATGTCCAACTTGATCTGCATGTTTTCTACCTACAGCTGCTTTCCTAATCTTTATAGATTCTACGCTGTGTACTCCGTATACTCCGTATGGAGCACTACCATCTGCAGACATCGTACTAATCGTATTGTGCTAAAAGAGATTCAATGGTGGATGGCTTCTAGGCACGTGCTTTAGTGCAAAACAAGAACAAAGGCGCAAAAAAAAACACACTACCGTTTGTAAAAAAGTTTCGGCTTCTACCGTATCGTCTAGTGAAAAGTGACTGCTCTAGAATTACGCGTGGCTGCAACCGACCCATCGCTTTCGGTAGATGGGGGCGGTTTTTTCATTCTTCTAGTCCAAGACTCTCGAACTACTGAACAATATCGGGCCGTCGATCTCTGCCAATTTCCTTGCATCTTTTCTACGTTTCAACTCCACATTGTTCCGAAGCTGCCTTTGAGAACTTGTGTCCCGGTAGATAATAAGCACCTTGTATTTTACGGCAAGTTTTTTTGCCAAAGTCCCGATTCAGATCGTAAATCATACATCATGTACTTTTCTAGCTATGCTTCTGCAACAAATCTTGTCATTCTATAGTATAAAGGTAAAGGCGAGAATTCGATACACCACACTTGTTAATATCTCTTTCAATAAAAAAACAACCCACCTCCTCGGCTATCGTTTCTCTAGAGACAGGCCGTGATCCACAGGAGATGCACGATATCTCCCTTCTCCTTTTCCTGGCAGTCCACTACGGAGTACTGCATTTGATGTGATACACCGGCGTCTGTCCTAGCCGGTGAAGATGAGAGTGCTGGACATGAGGAATTTTCCGCATCATATTGCGTACATACATATACGGTGAGCAACGTCGGCTATGATGAGCTCCCCCTCCCCCTTTCAGCCGAGATTTAGAATCATATCAGGGGCAATGGAACCGAGTCAGTTCAATCGGTGATGAATGGTCCCCTGATCCACAAGTCCGGCGACGGGTTTGCTCCCCGGCACTTGGTAACGGTTGACGGACTTGAGCCAACCTCCGTTATCCTTTGGAAATCCCGGTTCTCCTTACACGATAGCTTCAGTGGCCAAACGAGCTAGAAGGGAACCATCATTTTAACCATCTGCAGGCTGCAGCCAACTTCTCCAGAACCCCCAACGGGACGTCCCTTTAGCAAAGTTTTTCCTTCTCCACGGCTTCACCAGCTGGACTAGGTACTTATCTAAACTTGTTCTCTCTTCATTTGCTAATGCTCTCTACTCTTTCCCCATGTTGAATCCGTAGAGACTTTCATTGAGAGTCTTTCTTTTTTGCCTTTTTTTGTGATTTCCTTTTTGCCTTGAAGTATCCTCGACTGGGGCGAGCCTTTGCCTTCTGATTTTCTGCCAAACATGCCTCCTAGCCCTTCCGACTCGGTCCTCCCAGGCCTGCCGGGCTACAATCCTCATGACCTCCAGCCGTGGACCATTGCTGTCGTCGTCTCGGTGACGGTGCTGGCGCTGGCATGCGTGGCGCTGAGGCTCACGAGCCGCCGGATCAACGGCCAGCAGCTATGGTGGGATGACTATATGATTTTATTTTCCATGGTGAGCATTTCCCAAAAAACAATAAGAAAAGAAGAAGAAGAAGAAGAAGAAGAAGAAAAGAGTCAATTATCAAGGAGTTGGGTTAAAAATCATGATGTAAAAAAGGGGCGAGGCTAATATGGAGAGTTATAGACGTGGAACCTCGTCGTCGTCGGATTCATCTTCGCCATGCACTCCTGCGGAATGGGCATCCACGCAGACCTCGTCGAACCCTCCAAGATAGTCATGATGGCCAAGTGGCTCGTCGTCGCAGAGGTCCTCTACGCCTGGAACCTCGGCTGGACCAAGCTCTCGCTCCTCCTCATGTACTACCGCATCTTCCACTTCCCCTTTTTCAGGAAGATGGCCTGGGGCGTGGGAGCCTTTGTCATGTGCTGGGTCGTCGTCATCACCTTTCTATTCATCTTCATCTGCGTGCCCGTCGAGAAGCTGTGGTATCCTGATTTGCCGGGCAGGTGCATCAACCAGGTCGGGACGTGGATCGCCAACGCCGCTTCCACCATTTTGACGGACCTCATCATTTTGCTTTTGCCTATTCCTCAGGTCTGGGGCCTGAGGCTTAAGAAGGCGGAAAAGATTGGTCTCACGGTTGCTTTTTCGCTCGGATTCTTGTTAGTTTCCTTCCCCCCCTTTATCACCATCCCCGTTATCACCATCCCCTTTATCGCCATCTCAGGGTGAAGACAAAAGGAGAAGAAATAAGAAGAAAAAGAAGACTAACACACTCCAGCGTCGTGTTTGCTTCGGCATACCGCACAAGCGTCCTCTTCACCTACTCCAACTCCGACCCGACATACACCCTCGCCCCCACCGTCGGCTGGACCGCAATCGAAATGTCGGCCGGCATCGTGTCCACCTGCCTCCCGACCATGCGCCCCGTCATGAAGCTCGCCCTCGGCGCCGTCGGCCTCCGCACAGCGGGCACCACGCCCCTGGGCAGCGCGCCGTCCAAGTCCGGCGGCCCGGGGAGCAGGACCGACCACCTCTCGCGCAAGTCGGCCTCGAGGCTGTCCGTCGACGGGCACCACCACCACCGCGGCGGCCCCCGCGATTTCCACCGGCTCGGCGACGACACCGACGACTCGGGCATCCTCCAGGAGACGCCTCCGGCCACGCCTCTGGGTGACAAGCTCAGGCCTGATGCCAAGGCTTTTACCGTCACGACTGTTTCCAACCATTATGACAAGGAGGCTGCGTTCGCGGACGATATTCCCCTTCAGGGGATCATGGTGCAGACGCAGTTTAAGAGGTCGACCAACGACAAGTATGGTCGGTAAGGGTCTCTTGCGCAGAGTAGTGATGGGAGCAATCCTTGGAGGGAAAATAGCGGCTTCAATGAGATTTATATACAATCCTTATGACACAGCTCCAATCAAGATGTGTCCTGTGATGACTGACTATATATGTCTTCAACTACGCTCAGAGCAACATGAACTGCCAAAGAACGTATCTGTATGAATAAACCAACTCGAATCAGCAAGGAATGGAAGCACGACGTATCGCAAGCTTGCATTCAACAAGCATCGGTTCCCTTCTTCAAAACTACATGTACTTGAATTTCCAAGACGTAGAAGAGCGAACAAAAGTCAATCGGCAAAATGGACTGGGAATCAAGGTGTCGACCTCAAAAGTATCAAACACCCATATAAGCACTGACCCTTTTTTTTTTAAAAAAAAAAAAAGAGCCATGCACTTTGATACTAGCGTGGAAATGCATCTGCAGCTCTAGATTCTGTGTAGACACTTGTTGAAGAACCGCCAAGACACACTGCGTTTGTGAATTCGACAACACTACTCCGTACTCCGTACTCCGTATGCATTAAATCAAACAGACATTCTCCTTGGATGCCGTCTTAATAAGCTTCTAAGCCATGGGGTACATGGGCAACTGCAATAACATTAACTAAAAGCTCAGGGATGGCGAGGTCGGCGGGATCGCGCCCCGACGTCGCCGGTTGATAGCCCATGGTCGCAAGGACCCTTGAAGATCCTGGCACCTGAACCCTTGACGAAATGAGGTTGCATCTTCAACACCGTGGGCATACTTGAGGGCAAGAGTGCTACGTCCATAGATGTATAGATACAACCCCAACATTCCAGCGCGGCCACCTCGGTGCTGGCCCCCGACATCTAGAACATGACCTGCCAAGCACGACCTGTTAAATCGTGAAGCTGTGTAACCGGCGATGGGCGAGAAACACGGAGTACCGGACGCAAGCGATTGGGATCGGCAGCGGGACCTTTGCTAACCGGGTTTAGTGGACAACAAGGTTCGAGAACCGAAATCAGGCTGTACAAGTAGTTCTTCACTCCTTGGCCAGCAGCATCAATTGAGGGGGTGGCATGTATGGGGTGCATCGCATATGCAGTTGATGTACATGCATTTGCAGTTGCAGCAAGTCTATTGAAAATACGGAGTACACCGTGTTAAAAATACAACCCTGGAAAGCAAGCCGAGGCGCTCGTCCTGGTGCGGGGGGGCCCTTCCGAAAGACGATTTTCTGTAGGACAGGTCGCTTGGCAGGCATGGAAATGAGATGTATCACTTTTTGTGTCGCGGGCAGAAATGGCATTGGGCATTGGGCTATGGGTTTTTATACGAGGCTAGTGCAGTCTAGAATTAGAATAGGCAACCAGTCATAAGAGCATTTTCCCCGAATCATGCTCTCATTCATTTTCTCCAATTCTCGTTTTCAGTCTCTCTCTCTCTCTCTTTCTCCAATCCTTGAGACTCGATCCTTGAACGTGGTTCGTCTTGCTGCTGCTGCTGCTGCTGCGACTACACAAACAGTGTTTGGACCCTTGGACGATCACACGGATCTTCCCTCTCCGTTTGACCACTAAAAAAAGATCTGCGACACGTTTAAAGCCGTAAAGGCGAAGATCAGGCCCCTCGTTTTTTCCATTCCTTCTCTCATCTGGACAACTCTTTTCTACCAATATTTGAGCAATCACCGTTTGCAATCGAAGTTGATTGAATTCATCATCCGAGGGAGACGACAATCGCAAAAGGAGCGCATTTCGGAATTCCACAAAGTCGAACGATAAAACCACGGAGCGACAATCCTACATATAATCAGGTGCTTTTCCCTAAGCGTTTGACGAAGCGGGACGGCACGACGGATTTTTTGGTGGGAAACCAACCATGAGAGTAGAAGAACTGAGCTTGCCCTGTTCGATCCACGACCTTGATTGTTGACCATTCGAAATCAAACCCGCCACGACATTGTTTGAAGAGAAGAAAATTGCGATTTGAAAGTGCAAGAAGAGAAAGAAGAGAAGAAATAATAGGAAGAAGCAGAAGAAGGGAGAGAAATTTGTGATTCAAAAGTGAAAGAAGGAAGAAAAAAAAAAAAAAAAAGCAAAAAGCCCATCATGTGCGACGGCCAGGTAGCCACTCAAACGATACCGCAGCCGCAGCCGGCCACGCTGCAACTACAATCGGACCCACGACTAAACACGTACGATGACCTCTCTCGACTCCCCGCGTCCGAAGCCCTCCGACTGCTATCGTCGAGCCTCGAGTTCCTCGTCCACATCACCGGCGACGTCCCCCCGACGCCACCACCTCGAACCCCGACCGACCCGCAGATGAGCGGCCTCGAGGCGGAAAAGAAGTCGCTCGCCCGCTCCAGGCAGGGATCTCCTTCGCGCTCGCCATTCAAGCGTCGCAGCAGCGGCGGCGGCGGCGATGGCGGATTCACGACGTTTGGCACCGCGATGGGGGCGCCCACGTCCGGGTCCATCGACGGCGTCAAGCTCAAGACGGACGTGGACGTCGGCGGCGGCAACATCGTGGTCGGCGAGCACGTACAGACCCTCGCGCAGCAGCACGGCGCCATCACCCGCAAGTTCTACAGCAAGCTCGAGCCCCCCATCCCCGTGACGCAGTACCTCGCCCGCCTGCACCAGTTCATGCCCATGAGCACGGCCGTCTACCTCGCCACGAGCCTGTACATCCACCGCCTCGCCGTCGAGCAGCACGCCCTGGCCGTCACTCGGAAAAACGTCCACCGGCTCGTCCTCGCGGCCCTGCGCGTCGCCACAAAGGCCCTCGAGGACCTGGCCTACCCGCACGGCAAGGTGGCGCGCATCGGCGGCGTGAGCGAGGCCGAGCTCGCGCGGCTGGAGATTTCCTTTTGCTTCCTCGCCGGGTTCGAGCTCGTCGTCGGGGAGGACAGGCTCAGGGCTCACTGGGCTGAGCTCAAGGGGAACGTGGCCCTGCCGAGGGGGAGGGGGAAAGGCGTTGCCACGCCAGAGGAGGCAGTGGCGGGGATGTAGTCCTGCTTACGATACCTACGAAACAGGGTGGGCATTTTCCTACATAACAGGATCATGTGCTCATTGCGATATGCGCGTGGGTGCATAGGGGTGGGAGAGACGTTTCTTTTTTTTTTCTTCATCTGACCGCGAGTTTACATCACATGGGCATTATAATTCTTTCTGTACATATTACTCTTCATGTTTCTTTATTTTCTTAGATACGGGCTTAGGGTCGGTTAGGGATCATGGCGTTTCATTTGATACCCCGTCAGAGTTGTGTATGAGCGGAGAGCAAGGACGTTGGGACAAGTTGTTTTCTTCCATTTTTCGTATTTTTAACCAAGAAAACCAGTTTGAAAGCCGAACATGATATCACACAGATGCATACGAACCCTTTTCCATGAGACAAAAAAAGACCTGGAACTTGGTAATCCCATGCAAAACAATGACGATCACATAGGACCAACTTCCACCATCGTTTACTGTATAGTGAGACAAAAGACTCGTTATCGGCCTCGTATACATGTCGAATATTCCACGACTTTCCCAAGATTGCTAGCAAAATAAACGATGCAGGCAAGCTTCAGTCTCGGTAACCCGTCCATGTGTGCGTGTGCGTATGTGTATGTGTATGTGTGTGTGAGATCGCCATGTAGTACGACATACACCCCCCCCTCCCCTTTCCGCAACACAAAAGTCACGATGCCCGCCCATCGAGCCTATCACAACATAGACTTGCACCGAAAACGACCATTTTGACCCCCCCATCCCATTACCAACGTCTTTCTTGTGTATCCCACCTCGCGGTCCGAGACTCTGGGGAACCAAGAATCACCCCCATCGTCAACCTTGATGGAGAAAAATACCCTCGGTGTCTCACCGCGACGGCCGCAAAGGTTGCGCTTCTAACATGCGGGAGTGAAACATGTCCAATTAGATGGTGTCTGGGCTTTGTCACAGGACTTGCGTCTCATGACCAGTGAACTTTCTCGCCGCTGTGGGGGGGGGGGGGGGGGGG